>JACBFG010000018.1:912406-983268 GCA_013435955.1 Diaporthe sp. HANT25 | reverse complement strand
ATTCGAAAAAAAAAAAAAAAAAAATCCATGTGTATCGTGTTTCATTCTTCGACCGAAGCTTTCGACAAACACAAAACGCGTCGGCGACGTCGGGTCTGGATTTATGTCGGGTCAGTAGACCGTTGATTGATGCAGCCCCCGGTCGGTCTCCCGATATAGATATCAAGTGCCTGGGACGGGATGAAGCATCTGGGCTTAATTGAAAGTCGAAACACGGTTTGGTCAGCGACCCGGCGATTGTAAACCACCATTTCGCTGCTTAAATCAAATTACACTGGCTGGCATCAATCGTGGAAGCCTCTCTAAGCCAGTGTGCAATGCTTCACACTCCATTGCCCAATTACATACCTAGCCAGATCGATGGGTGTGTGGGTGATATCATGGACCGAGAATGGTGGTTGGCAAGGCACTCGTTACGCTGGACTGTCCAAAACGGAAATTGTTCAACCTCCGTGGTAAGCTCTGGAGATAGGCACTCATGCACACGAATCATCACTTGCAGCAATGGAAGGAGCTCGTTGAATCTCGTACGGGCGGCTCTCACCTGGGACCCCTTTTATGACGTAAACCCTGCCCCACGTAGATGCGACGCCGTCAGTCAGTCGTAGTGAGGGGAGAAGAACACCATTTCACGCTCTTGACGAGTTCCGTCTTATTGCCACATACCGACCTCCGTAGACGCTGGCAGAATATCGTCAGGGAAACCAAAACCAAAAGACAAGACTCTGGAAGTCCCAAAGTGTTGCCGGCAACGCCTCTGAGCTCAAACATTCATCTCCAATATGGCCTCAAGCCCATCATATCCCCGCCCGGACTTCCAGCGCCCCAACTTGAACTGGACGTCCCTCAATGGCGCCTGGGACTTCTACTTTGACGACGAGGATGCCGGCCTGGGCGAGAACTGGCATCTCACCACCCCGCCCTCCTCGCTGAAGCGCACCATCCAGGTCCCCTACGCCTTCCAGACGCCCGCATCGGGTATCAACGAGCGCGCAGCGCACGAGGTGCTCTGGTACGCGCGCACCATCAAGGACATCCGCACAGACGAGGCCAGGAAGAGAGGCGACCGCCTGCTCCTGCGCTTCGGCGCCGTCGACTACGAGTGCCAGGTCTGGGTGGGCGGGTCTCTTGTGGGCGGCCACAGGGGCGGCCACGTCCCCTTCGACCTGGACATCTCGGGCGCCGTCCCCAAGGACGGTGGCGAGGCGACGCTGACGCTGCGCGTGAGGGACTCCCCCTACGACCTGACGCAGCCGCGCGGGAAGCAGTACTGGGGCCCCGAGCCCGAGAGCATCTTCTACACGCCGAGCAGCGGCATCTGGCAGAACGTGTGGCTCGAGGCCGTGCCCGCCACGCGCATCGCGAACAGCAGCGAGGGGACTGTGTTGCGGTCCAACGATATCAAGAGCGGTGTGCTGCACGCGCGGGTCGCGGTGGTGGGACGGAAGGTCCAGGCGCCGACTTCGGTCGAGATCGGGGCTTCGATCCTGGGGATGGAGGTCGGCAAGGTGAAGGGTGATCTGCCCAAGGACAGGGACTATGCCAACCTGGACCTTTCCCTGCGCCTGCCTGAGAGCGAATTCAACCGGGTCGCTGGGACGCTGGCTGAAGACCAGAGCGTGTGGCGGGATAAGCTGGCGCTGTGGTCGCCCGAGCACCCTCTGCTCTACGACCTGACCATTAAGCTGTATGATGGCTCGGGCAAGGTTGTGGATGAGGTTCAGACAACGACAGGGATGCGCAACATCGACTGGCAGCGCGGCGACAGTACGTTCCGGCTCAACGACAAGCCCATCTTCCAATCCCTCTGCCTGGACCAAGGATACTGGCCCGAAACGTTCATGACGCCACCGTCGGCGGACGCGCTGAGGGAGGACATCGAGCTGTCCAAGAAGATGGGTTTCAACGGGTGCCGCAAGCACCAAAAAGTGGAAGACCCAATCTTCTTCTACTGGGCCGACCGCCTGGGGTACCTGGTCTGGGGCGAAATCGCCAACGCGTACGAATTCAGCGACGAGTACGTGTCGCGGTTCAACCAGGAGTGGACCGAGTCGGTCAAGCGCGACATCAACCACCCGTCCATCATCGCCTGGACGCCCGTCAACGAGAGCTGGGCCTACCCCAAGCTGACGGCCAACTCGCAGGAGGGCATCGACCAGCGCAACCACATCCGCCAGCTCTACTACCTGACCAAGACGCTGGACCCGACCCGCCCCATCAACGACAACTGCGGCTGGGAGCACGTGGTCACGGACCTGAGCACGTTCCACGAGTACGCCGACGGGCCCGAGGTCGAGCGGATCTGTTCGACGCTGCCGAGTATCCTGCACAGGCTCACGGGCGAGCCCGAGGGAAGGCCGATGTTTGTCCCCGCCGTGTATGGCCCCAACGCGGCGGTGCTGGACCCGGCGACGCTGCACAGGTCTGGCGCCCCGGTTCTCAATACCGAGTTTGGAGGTGTCAATATCGCGCCGGCGGACAAGAAGGGCACGGGGAAGAAGTTCAGTACTGAGGACTGGGGGTACACCACTGCAAGCGACCCCGAGGATCTGTTGAAGAGGATCGAGAAGCTTGCGATTGGGGTTGTCCATGCGGGGCACTGCAGTGGTTTCGTTTACACTCAGCTGTAAGTTTTCCGACATCTATTGCTTCATGGTCTTTTGGCCTCTTGCTCACCTCGTATTTCTATATAGGACCGATATCGAACAGGAAGTCAATGGGGTTTACTCGTACGACCGCAAGGCCAAGATCGACCCGACGAGGATGAAGGCCATCTTCGACAAGGCGGCAAAGATCTACCTTGACGGGGTGCAGGACGACAAGAAATGGGAAGTCTCTGGGAGCGGCGCAGGGCTGCCAATTTCATCTTAAGTGCGACATCTATATAGATTCATAGAGAATAGAATTTGGATATCGAGAGGCAGATCAGGTGTTGCCAGCGCTCGGGGGCTGATCCCTGCAGCCGGTTGCACGTAGAATCCAACGTCGTTTGCAAATGATACGCCCTTTGGCCGTGACCTCATCCGCCTCCAAATGTCAACTTGACCACATCAAAGCAGCCAGGCTTGCGAAGATACTGGTAGCCACAACTCGCTCCTACGCCTCTCAATCGATCCCCAGACAAGCCCTGAGTCGTGATAATTACGAGGAAGATGCCCCGCTCCGACGAAGCAGCAGCATTCTTCCACGCTGTCTACTGCGCGGTGCAGGAGATCCCGCACGGGAAAGTCACGAGCTACGGACACATCGCGAAACTGGTCGGCACGCGTGAGTTCCATCCCGCCTCAGACTCGTTTGCTCGCAGGACCTCCCCTCCAATAGAAGCTGTTCACTTTTTGAGATTTGATGAAACTGACGAAGGAATCAACAGCCCAGCGCCCACGCCAAGTCGGCGTCTGCCTCAAGCACCTCCCCCACGACGCCGGCGCGCGGTTTAACCATACCAACGTCCCCTGGCAGAGGGTAATCAACTCCAAGGGGATGATATCGCCCAGGTCAGTGCTTGCCTCCGAAATCGTCTCATCTCTTGTAGCAGGGACCAAGCAGATACTGACTGTAGAAACGCAGGTCACAGCCAACAGGGACGCAGAACCAGGCCGCTGCTCTACGGGCCGAGGGCGTGACGGTCACGACGGGGGCGTTGGGGGAGCTCACGGTGGACTTTGACGAGTTTGGGTGGTTTCCTGGGGAATTGCCTTCTGAGGCTGGGGGTGATGATGGTTTTGATGAGGATGATGAGCAGTAGGTGTGATGTCTGTATTTTGAGGATGTTTTCTTTTGACAGCAACAGCCAATTCGTAAAGATTTGCAGCAATAAAGCTATGTGAAAAGTATATCAGTGGCTTGTCACGCTTGAAAGCTTTTCCAAAGCTTGAGCAGTCCCTACAGTCTCCATTTCATCATCCTGTGAGCTCTTCAACCGAGTGAGGGCTTGTGGAAGACCGGCTTTGCACTCACAGTGAACACACTTTCTGAAATTTGCATTCTGCCAGTACCAAAGCAGAAGTTCCTGAACTCAAACACTCTCTCTGAACCGCTTCCTTATCCTTCCTCTCTCCTCGAACATTCTGAACCCTCACCTCACTCGTCTTCACTTCCCAGCCCACAACCGACTCAACAGACTCTGCCCAATTTTGAGCTACCCAGCTGCCCGTTTGCAAAATCCTCTGGCACTTTTGCTGCTCTCAAAAAGCCAGCAAAGCGAAGCAACCAGGTAAGTCACTGATTTTCGTCTGATGATCCAAAGTGGGTCAACTCAGTGAATGCATCTCACTTCACTTCACTTCAGCCCTCTCCTGCACAAATATTTAAACCCCCCAACCTTCCGATCCCAGAACCTTCACTTCCTTTCTTCCTCCATCCACCCCCATCTCTCACCCTTTCTTCCTTCTTCCAACCATCCTTCAATCCTTCAACCCCTTCGATCACCTTTCACCTTCGTCAATCAAGACAGACAGACAATAACAAGGTATCTATCGTCATCAGACAGAAGCCTCACCATCAACAAGTCTTTCTTGATTGATCAACAAACCCCCTACCCACCATGAGATTCGTCAAGAACCTCATCGCGGCTGCGGCCCTGGCGACCACTGTCCTCGACGGCGTCGCCGGTGCCCCAGCGCGCAACATGGATACCAGCCCGCCTGGCCCATCCAACCTTTCCCCTGTGAGCGAGACCACCACCTACCACCGTAGTGGCGGCCTGCCTCACTTCACCCCCACCATCGTTTTCCCCGGCACCAGCACCTCTTCGCCGTGTGTTGACGATGATGGTCACCTGCCCATCATCGGCGGCCCTGGCAACTCGCTCCCCGTCGAGCCCACTGCTACCCTCAGCAAGCCCGCCGTTGAGCGCGCCGACGAGGGCATGCCGATCACCACTGTCTCTGTCGAGATGCCCACCATCACTCACATCTCGAGCCACATCGTCACCGACCCTGTCACCTCGAGCAACTCCATCTCCGTCTCTGAGCGGGATGGCGACCTCGTGGAGCGGCAGCGGAAGACCAAGAACCTTGACGTCGCGACCGAGACAGATGGCACCTTCGACGAGCGCCAGCTCCTGCCTACCTCGATCACCGCAAACGGCGAAGCTCATGCGTCACCAAGCACACCCTTCGGTCGTCAGCCAAACCCTAATGTCGAGGAGCGCCAGATTCTTCCAACATCGGTCACCGGTCGCGAGGCAGCTGTGAACCCCAGCATCGTCAACCCTCCAGTCGTCGGCGGTCCTGGCAAGAACCCAAACCTCGAGGAGCGCCAGCTGCTTCCCACCTCAATCACCGCGCGCCAGCTTCTTCCCACCTCAATCACCGCGCGCGAGGCAGCTATGAGCCCCAGCATTGTCAAGCCTCCAGTCGTCCGTGGTCCTCACCAGAACCCAAACCTCGATGAGCGTCAGCTGCTTCCTACTTCAATCACCGCGCGCCAGCTTCTGCCAACAGCGATCACCGCACGCGAGGAAGCAAAGAACCCCGATGTTCCAAACATCCCAGTTGTCGGCGCCCCTCGCCCCAACCCAAACCTCGAGGATCGCCAGCTGCTTCCCACCTCGGTCACCGCGCGTAACGCAGCTGTGAACCCCTTCATCCCAAAGCTGCCGACCCCAATTGGCGCACGCTACGAACCTCCAAACCCCGTCCACCCAGGTAATGGCGGTGGCCACCCAGACCTCGAGGAGCGCCAGCTGCTTCCCACCCCGATCGGCGCACGCGACGAGCCTGTGAACCCCCACCACCCAGGTGTTGGCGCTGGTCACCCAAACCCAGGGGTCCAGGAACGCCAGCTCCTGCCCACCTCGATCACCGACAGCGCACGCGAGTCCGAGACCGCCACTGCTGCCTCGACGTCGTGTGTCGGCAACTGCGCTGCTGATAAGTCTTTCACTGGCATGCCTCCTCCAGCCTACGGTCTGCCTTCAAACACTGGTAAGGGTCCTGTCGTTCCCAAGACGACAACTACAACCACCGTCACTGCGAGCCCTGCTTCGTCTACATGCGTCGGCGGCTGCGCTGTCAACGGCGCAAACACCACGCTGACGACGACCACTACCACCACCACTGACGCTGTTGCTTCTGAGACCACATGCGTCGGCGGCTGCGCTGTCAACGGCGGAAACCCCACGGTGACGACCACGACCACGACCACCACTGAGGCTGTTGCTTCTGACACGTGTGTCGGCGGGTGCGGTGTCACTGGTCGTGGACTTCCAACCAACACTCTGGCGCCCAAGGGCTACGTCGAGTTCGCCGAGGCATCGGAGGATGCGTTGAGCACCGTCACCGCGACCGACATGCACACGGAGACCGTCAACCTGCCAACTCCGTCCACTGTGACCGTCACCTTGCAGCCCCCGACTACTGAGATCACGACCGTGTGGAGCACCAACGAGGTCACCGTGACCACCCACCACTGGTACAACTCCACGACCACCGAGAACTGCACCGAACTCACAGGCACTTGGACCGGAGGCTCTGGAACTGCGTCTTCCGCGGTGCCAACCACCGTTACGTGGAGCTGGAGCGCGAGTGAGACTCTCCCGGCGCCGACCAGCCTTCCGACCAACGGCACCGTGACCGTCACCAGGGAGTCCACCAGCTCGGAGACCACCAGCGTCACGACAATCACCACGCTCACCTACAGCTGCAGCCGGGACTCGTGCGGCCCAGCCACGGCGACCATAACCTCGACGCTGGAGTCGAGCCTGGTCTCCATTCCTCCGTCAGCCAGCGCGACGACCACCACCACGGCAGCGGCAGTGAGCGGCTCGGCGAGCAGCATTGACACTTGCACTGAGTCGACTTCGACGACGTCCTCGGCCGAGGAGACAACCATGGTCACAGTCACAACGTCCCTGACGACGACGCACACCCACACTCCTACCGACGCCGACCTCGACCAGGGTCCGCCCCGCCTCACGCCGCCACCCATCACCCGCGTCGAGACAGGTCACCCAGCTCCATCAGGCCCGCCGGAGGACACCACGACCACCACATCGGAGACCACCTCCACGACTGGCACAGGCCTCCCAGCCCCGTCAGGCCCGCCTCCCGGTCTCACGTCCACGGACGAGAAGTACGTGACTCCCACGGACGATGAGAAGTACGTCACCCCAACGGTCGAGCAAGGCCCGCCCCGCCTCACGCCGCCACCCATCACCCGACGTGACGACGACCCCTCGGCGTCCTCGGGCATCGACGACAGCCTGATCAGCATGCCGTACCCAGCGAGCGTCAGCAGCAGCGAGACCACCACGACAGGTACAGGCCACCCAGCTCCGTCAGGCCCGCCTCCCGGTCTGACCTCCACGGATGACAAGAAGTACGTCACCCCGACCATCGAGCAGGGCCCGCCACGCCTCACGCCGCCATCCATCACCCGGCGCGACGACGGTCCCCCCGAGGCAGGACCCATCGACGCCCCGCCGCACGTCACCATCGACACCCCGATCGGCATGCCGGACCAGGCGAGCTTCAGCCTGCCCTGGATCACGAGCAGCAGCCGCACCGAGACCGTGACCGTCACCTGGGCGCACCCGGCGCCTTCGGAGGACTCGCGGACTACGCTGGTGACCTCTGTCGTTCGCTCGGCTGCCTAGGCTTCAAGAAAGACTGCATGGAGAGTGAGAGAATGATGATTTGAGAAAAGACACGCAAAAAAATGGAGTTGGGGAGACACGCAAAAAAATGGAGTTGGGGAGTCGGATTTGATTTGATAGGCTCAAAGCCAGCATTGAGAGGAGTTTAATGGACAGTAAGGGAATAAGGGGGTGTGTTCTTCTTTTTTGGGAGTCATGGTACATAGCTGCATACCTTGGTATGAGCAGTAGGCACCAATGGACATGATACCCCCTTCATTTCTGCTCTTGAACTTGTGAAATTGCCTCGGGTCGATTGTGTTTGAGTTATGTGAGAGCATTGCATTGTTTCTTGGAATGTGTATTTTGACCGAGGGCCTCTCGAGCCTGCCATGCAAGCCAGCCGCTGCCCGACCGTTAGGAGACCTACCCCAGATGATGAGTGACCATGTGTATGCTCGGAGATGCTCATTGGAGAAAAGAACTGCCTGTCCGCCACCAGCGTCATTGGGACTCAGACCCTGATAATACCAGCCAGGGTCGAGCTGGAAAAGGTTGTCTCGCGCCTCACTGCCAGCCTACTATGCGCTCAGGCTTGAGACGGCCATGCTGATGAACGAGCAAGCGGGAAAACTCTCGGAGCTCACGGAGAGCCTCAACCGTGCCACTTGACTCCCCTATGGGAATAACAAAGCCCCCTCTCATCCTCGCCCTCTACTATCTCACGCGAGAACTTCGTGAGCGCCCCTCGGCGTTTAATTCTGATGCATTTATTCAATAGACCGCAGAGCCCAGTGAAAAACAAGCGGTATTCCATGTTGTAGATCTCTGGCAAGGCGAGCTCTCACTGATGCTGCTACCTCAGAACCAGCAAGCGGCACCGAACGTGCGCTGAAAAGGAATCAGTGCGGACATGTTTACACGCGAGAAATTACACAAAACGAAGAAGCAGCTCCAAAGCTATCACCAAGAGGGAATCATTTCTTGTAAACATTGTTTGATATTGTGCTATGCTTGTTACCAATGATAGACCACTGCGGCAACGGGAAAACCTGAGTGAATCCTATGCAGGGAAAGAAACGGTGCCCAGTTGAAGACCTGGGAAGGCTTTGCCTGGGCGAGGGGGTTCTCTAACGATCTTCCCCTGAGACCCGATAGGCCCTAACAAAACATGAACGCCATGACGGCCCCGAAATGCAGTAGGAATGATTTGAGACGACACGCTTGTACAAGTTGGACCTATGAAACACGCCTGGGCCAATATTTGCCTACCTATATGCCAGCCTTCAACACACAAAGTGGGAGGGATTCCATGACGCTTGGCTCGGTAGCTTTATATACTGCCACGATGTGCCTGTCATGTTTGGTTCGGTTTGGTTCGGTTCGGGATGATTATTGAGGTTCGTGAGGCTTGAAACTGGGAGCTTTGTTCTTGTCAGCGGAGAGCTCAAGCATGAGGTGTGTGGCAAGAACATGAGATGGTGTGTTGCGGATCAGATAGCGGTTGAACAAGTGAATCAACATTGGGATTTTCAGAACAGGTCTGTGAACTTTGATTTTCTCATCATAGCAACGAGGAGCCTGGCAGTAATAAAGACAAGAGAGTTCCAACGTACCATTTTGCTTGTGAATGCCCAGGCTCTGAGGCAGATGCTCAGACCTGGGCGAGAACCATGCCAATTGGTCCCGAGATGGACTGATCTGGCAGTAAGGAGAGCCAGCGGCTCAGTCCTTTACAGGCAAAACAAATCTGACCTTCTTGAAGGGCTTCGCCTTCTTGATTGGTCTCTTCACCTTGTTTGGGCGGAGGGCCTTAGTCGATTGTGTGGTCTTAGCCGGCTCGGCAACTGTTGCCGTTACCGAGATTTCGGTTGGGGGACGCGCGACCTTGACAGGTTGAGGTGCCTTAACTGGGCGAGTGGCCTCTGTGGGCTGGGGCGCCTTCACGGGTTGAAGGGTCTCGGCTGGAGGAGGGGACTTCACTTGCTCAGGCGGTTCTGCTGGTTCGGCCGGTTTGATGGGCCGATTAACCTGGGCTCGCCGAGATGACACGCCTGGCTTCGGCGACCAGACTGGGCGAGGAGACTGCACAGCCTGAACAACAGGGGAGGGCTGGACAGGCTGGACAGGTTGGATTGCCTTGATAGGCTGAGGGGCCTGGATTGGCGGGGGTGCCTTTCCCAGTTGAGGTTGGGCTTGGGGCTGGGGCTGGGGCTGAACCCGAGCTTGGGGTTGGACCCGAGCTGGGGGCTGAGGACGAGGTCCCTTGGGTTGTTGAGGTTGCTGAGGAACTTCAGCCGGTGGTGGAGGCTCGACCGGCTGGGGAGACTCCACTGGAGCGGTATCCTTAGCTGGTGGCGGAGCCTTGGCCGAAGAGGGGGCCTTGGCTGGCGGTGATGCCTTTGCCGACCGTGTGAGGAACGAGTCCATGGTCTTCTGCTTCTGATCAGAGGCTGCGCTGCCGATGCCACCTCGTGTCTTTTTCAGGCCTTGAAGGTGCTCAAGGCAGTTGACGGTCGTGACCGTCATCGAGATCTCGACGGTAGGAGCCTCGATTGGCCGCGCGTCCGCCGCAGCGACAGCATTGTCTTTCGAGCCCTGACGAGGCACCACGGAGCCCAGCATGGGACGGCTGCTGGCAGGCGTGGCAGCAGGCCTTGTTTCAGCAGCGGCTGGAGGTGCACTTATCCTCAAGCGCAGATTTGCTTCAAGGTAACCAGTATTGGACCAGGAGGCCAGCCATTCCATCTTTCCAGGAGTGTCCGTAGGTCTTTTGAGCTTGGCCAGCTCCTCCGGGCCGAACCGTGCGAGCAGGCATCTCAAAAGGGTGTTGAGAATGACGCCGTGGGCGACGATGGCAATGGAGTGGTTGACGTCGCTGTGGAAGCCTCGAAGGACGGTGGGGATGAAGTGATTGTCAATGAAGCGCTCGGCCCTCGCCTTCATAGAATCCTTGCTCTCGGGCTCGAGCCAGCCAGCAGATTTCGATAGCTGCGAACCGAACCGTCTTCCTTCTTCCGAGCCAAAGTCCTTCTCCCTCAGCTCAGGCAGCTGTACAATACTGGCTGTCTCGACCGAGGGGTCCACGCCCGCTTGTGTCTCAACGATCGCTTCCGCAGTCCTGACGGCACGTTGTAGGTTCGAGGAAAAGACGCGAAGCACGGGACCAACAACGGACGACCGGGCGGCCAGGTGTGCACCGAGGCGGCGGGCCTGGAGGACGCCATGGTTCGTCAGGGCGGAGTCGCGAGAGCCTGCGCTGGAGTGTGGATGTTAGCATACTTTGATCTGGGAAATGAGGGACTGATCAGGGCAGAACATACAATAGACCGGCAACGTTGTCGACGGACTCGCCGTGGCGGATGAGAAAGAGACGCATTTTCAGCGTCGAGGGTGCAGAAACAGAAACATGGTCGACGTGGGCAGAGATGGTGCTACATGGCGGGCAGGGCCGACGCAGAGGATAAGCTACCCCCAAGGTGGCGAATTAACCTGCTGCAGCTGCGTGCTGGGAATCATGTGTGTTTTGGAGTAGGTGTCGGAGCTATGTTGATCAAAGGATTTTCACAGCGAATCGATGGGTTTTTATCCTGCGCCCTAGGCGGGGTCCAACCTTGCTAGCGTGCGCCCGGCGGGAGCTGCAGAATATCCTCACCGCCTTTCCCTGACGGGAGCTTCTCCAAAGAGCCTCAACTTGGCAGTCAACGACGTCTGAACACGTAAGGTACGGTTATCCAAGAGCTCAGCCGTTCATCTTATTGACCTTTCTCAGCAGCCCAGCCTGCTACACCAGAACGTGCCTCGATTGACCGGAGCAATTGGCTGTCGAATCTGAGGATGCTCATAATGGATGCTGTGCTGTGTTTTCTGGCCTCCGCATTCGCCCATGAACTAAGCACTGGCGTCTGAGCCGCTTCCACCACCAGCGCCTAAGTATTAACATGATTGAACTGACGGGTGGTAATTTGTCTCTGCAGCTGCCACAGAATATTCCGTCTCTTGGTCATAAAGCATTGTCATCTAGAAAGAGGCACCGGCATCATGGCTCTTCGCATACTGAGGCTGAAAGAAGCACACATCTGTGTAGAGCACGAACGTTGTAGCCGACAACGCCTTCAACTTCTGAATGCCTGTGTGGCAGAAACTACGGTAGGATGAGTCCATTTCTAAAAATCTAGGGACCGTGGACTGCGGGAACGTCATAGAGTATACATGGTTTCTGATCAATGATTTATTTTTCCCCGAGCCTTGGGTTCAAAAGCCAAGGCCGGCTCTCAGTGGAATATCCACAGGCCGCAACGGGAATGAAAAGTCTCCTCCCACTCCTCCTCCTGCTCCTCATTCGCCTCCCCGAGCCTCTTCTCCATCCTCAACCTCGCAGCGTCCATTCCAGCCTTGTCAAGCCGACCGAGGTACCTCTCCCTCAGGCCAGGGAGGTGCCGCACCTGCTCCACGCAGTACAGCGCTACCTCAAAGGGCAGAGGTTGGGCTCTCGTCTTGGTGTCCCAGGCCGCGTCCTGGCCCTTCGCGGCGTTGTTGACCACCCACTGGCGCTTCTGGGCCAGCGTCAGGCTGGAGTCCTACTCCAAGCAGCTGCGCAGGTCCCGCTCCTGTCTGCCTTGGCTATGCTGCTCCTCATGCTTAGTCGAGCGGCCCTCGAGCTCCAGAAACTGGATGTCCTCCACGGATCCCATCTTAATCCCGAAACGGCCGGCCAGGAACGCACAGGCTTGGCGGCAGTCGAAGAGGATCTTGGGAATAGAACTGCTCTCCAAGATAGCCCTCAGGCTCGGCAGGCTCGTAGAGTGCGGCTCAATTTGCTCCCTCCCAGCCTCGGAAGGCTGGAAGACTGAGGCGCTTAGTGACTCGAGGTCGACTATGTAACTATGGCCAGGCTCCGGGTGAACGTGCAGCACGAGCAAGGATGCCTCAACGCCTAAGTATAGCTCAACCTCACGCTGAGATGCAATGGCCCGGACCATCTCGGCGAGGCCATCTTGCGTGTTAACGACGCAGAACTTGGTGCTCCTGATGCCGCCTATGTGGGTAGTATGATTGCGTGAGGCTGTGCGGAAGACGAGGGACGGGTGAGGCCTATCCTCCGTGATCTGGTAATGTGGGTGATTAGCCGGGATATTCACTCATTCGGAGCAGAGCAAGATTCAAGCTTCATAGTCGAAATGCTTGACACTGAATGCAGGTAGATTGGCTTACCAAGGATAACGTTGATGCTTTAGCCATAGCGAGAGCATTTGTTCCGAGGACTGCTTTTTCGTTGATATCAGCGTCCATCATGCGAAGCTGCAGAGAAAGGGAGGAGTCAACAAGGGGGTTTGTTGGCTGCTGGCTGTGAGGAAACAAAGATGAGGATGATATGTCTTTGACAATTTGATTCCCATGTAAAGGGGGCTCTAGCTGTGACAACTTTAGTCTAGCATTCAGGGGTTAAGGGAGGATGAGAAGAGTGAATGGGGCCCTTGTCACCAAGGCAATGACTTTCACTCTTACAAGCAGCTGTTTGGCAAAGCACGGCGTCGTTGATAGACTCATAACTCGTGCTGCATTCACATGACCAGTATACCCTCGTTGGTCCAAGCAAGATGTAGGCGTCAGTGGCTACTCTTCTAGTGTAACGTCTGAAAAGGCTGGTTTCTAGGTTGTTTTGAAAATCTGATATTCGCAACTGCATAAACAGATGATACACCGGTACATAACACACTTGCCCACAGCCAATTCACACACACACTACACAGAGCCATACATACACCCACCACACACACACACATACAGAGAGAGAGAGAGAGAGAGAGAGAGAGAGAGAGAGAGAGAGAGAGAGAGAGAGGGAATGGGAATTGGATCTGGGTGTTAGGTCTGGATGTGGTTTTTGCCTGGGTGTGTTAGGTCTTGGTATGTTAGGTCTTGGTGTACTAGATCTGGATACTGGGTCTGGATGCGTGTGTGAATTGGCTATGGGTGTGTGGGTGGGTGTATACATTGGCTACTTAGGTATGGGATAGGTACGAATATCCGGTTTCCTGTAAAAACCATACAAAGCCCTAAGTTTGGTGCTGCAGTTTCGACCCCTTCTTCTTGGACGACCGACGCAGCTCACTCAGGTTCTCGAGCGCAGCGTTGAACTCCTCCAACCGGTCCTCATCCCACTTATCGCTAATCCTAATCTCACCAACCCCCTTGCTCCTGCGGATCTCGCCCTGCGCCGTGCCAGCCTTGCTCTGCCCCTTCCCAGCAATCGCCGTCCAGAACCAACCCGCCTCGGGCTTGGTGAACAGCGTCCACGCGTGGCCCTGCCTGCCCGCGCGGGCCGTCCGCCCCACGCGGTGCACGTACGACTGCACCGACTTGGGCATGTCGTAGCTGATGACGTGGTCGAGGTTGGCGAGGTGGATGCCACGCTCGATGAGGCTCGACGCCACGAGGATGCGGAGTTTGCGGGCCGCAAAGGCGTGGAGTGTCTTTTTGCGCTCCGAGGTGCGGGTCGTCGAGGTGAGGGTGCCGATGAGAGGGGCAAGGTGCGGGGAGAGGAGGGACAAGAGGCGGGCGAGGCGAACTGCTGCTTCGTTGGAGTTGGCGAAGACCAGGACTGTGGTGTTGAACGTTTTGGGAGGAGGCTTCGATGATCCGGCGCGTCCGTGGGAGGGAGAGGCCGTGGAGTCGGCGTCAGATTCTTCCGAATCGCTTTCGGATTCGTCGCTGCTGCTGCTGTCATCTGAGTCCGAAGCACTCGAGTCGGACTCAGCGGCAGACACATCGTCGGCCTGTGCATCCTTCATTTCCACATCGTCGGCTTCGCTGGCTTTCACAGGAGCCATGTGCTCGCTGTTCAGCAGATCAACCAGGTACAGCGGCTTCAGATCGACATTCCGTGTTTTAATGGCAGTTTCCTCGAGCTGCGAGGGCAAGACATGTTCCACTTCGCTGTGGGCAACAGTGTCGCTGAGCACAACAAGCTTAGGCCGAGACAGCTTCAACCCGTTGAGCAGCGTCAGGTCCCTCGTCATGGTCGCACTGAGCACCACCTTGCGAACACCGTTTTTGTTCGAGTCGGGGAATTCTCGAGCCCCGGGCCTTTCATTAGTGCTGAGCAGAGGCATCACGGTAGGGATCCAGTCCTGATACGTCTGCGCTAGAAGCTTATCGGCCTCATCGACGACGAGCCAGCGTACAAAGTCGAGTGTGAAACCAGGAGTGCGCTTGATGTGGTCGACCAGACGACCTGGAGTGCAAATGAGTATATCGACCTTTGAGGCGTAATCAATCACATGGTCCGGAAGAGGTTCAGTTGGTGGGCCACGCGGATTGGTCAGGTCCTCTAGCCAGGAGTTCTCGTCAAACTTCCGGTCCAGGTACTTTTCGTAACCTTCAGGATCGTACCGCTCGTCTTCCTCAATTAAGTCGGCTTGTTCCTGTTCGAATTGCTTGTTGCCCATAGAAATGCCGACCTTGACCGGTTTCTTGCCCCGGCCAACGAAGATGGCAGAGCAAGCATTACAGACCTCTTCTGCCTGCATGACCAGTTCGCGGGTCGGCACAACAATCAGGCCTCGGATTCGGGTAATGTGGCTGCTTTGGCTGATGTCCCGTACCATGGGAAGAGCGTAGGCCAAAGTTTTGCCAGATCCTGTAGCAGCTGACACAACCACATCGCCTTGACGGTCTGCAGACGGCAGAAGAAGTGGTATGACTGCGGTCTGAACTGCAAAAGCTTCCTTGAAACCTTTGGCCTCGAGCCTCGTGGCAGCATCCTCGGAGATTCCAAGATCCGTGAAAGGCGATGTGGCAGTGGGCGCTACTTGTATAGGATTGGCTATCCAGGGCGGCAATGTCTCGTAGCTCGGCTTGACTTCATCTTGCTTGACTGGTTTTGGCTGGGGCAGGGGCTCGAGGCCATGCGCCTCGACCGCATCCACACCTTCGTCATCCGAAAGGTCTTCCACTTTGGGCTGCTCGGCGGCCTTCTTGAGTTCCTTGGATGCCCTCTCCAGGACAGCCTTGTGACCTGCGGCAATCTCATCCTCGCCCCTCTTCTTCTTCTTCTTTTTGCTGGAGGGAACTTCGGTCTTGTCATCCGCCGATTTGGCCGGCGTGGCTTCGTCGTCGACCTCGACCTTTTCCTTCTTCTTTTTCTTATCCTTCGGCTTCGTATCCTCCCCTTCCACGCTGACGGAGGCTTCTTTGTGATCATCTTCCGGAGCAGCCGCATTGTCATCGAATCCAAATGAGAAGGGTTGTTCGTCGCGCTGCTTCTTTTTCTTCTCTTTCTTGCTGGACCTTGACTCCATGTCCTCCTCTACACCCTCTGGCTTGGTGTCCTTGGACTTTTTCTTTTCCTTTTTGGTCTTTTCTTTCTTTTCCCTCTTTTCTTTCTTCCCCTGCACTTCAGGTACCGGCTCGGGAACTGGCTCAGGGCTGTCGATCTTTCGCTTCTTGGAAGGCGACGGTTCGTCCTCGTCGTAGTTGAACACAATCTTTGGCGGTAAAGCTTCTGGAGGAGGAATGGCTGCTGCGTTCAGGTGTGTTCTCGAGGTAGGAATAGACCTTTCCACCGTCGGGGCGGACGTGGCAGTCGCGCCCGGCTGCTTTCGTGGTGGAGGAACATATCTGGAGTATGGGACCGCAGAGGAAGGTGCGGGCGAGGCTGGCGGAGGAGAAGGAGCTTTCGGCTTGGAAGAAGCCTTGGGTGGTGGGATGTAACGAGCATACATGATGGGAAGGCACGTCCCAGAAATCACTATTGGAAAGTCGATCACCCCCAGCAAGAGGTATGCTGACGTGGGCGAGGCAAGTCGAATGGTCCCTTCCTGGAAATTATTTTTGGCGGCGCTCGATTCTGCCGCTTCCTTATCGTGGCTTATCGGCCTAGCCATAGATCAACATCGACCCAGGGGCCCAGATGTTAGTACACCTACTTGGACTCAAGAGCAAAGCGAGGTGATATTCAGAATCCACCTTGTGTAAACACTCATTCATTATTTCCCAATTGATTTGATAGCCATAATATCGCATAGAAAAGTTATTCCTGCACTGAGCAGACTGATATGATGCGTAGCGCTGGGGAAGAAGTGGTCTGGTCTTGGCTACCCAGGTTGTGCACTAACAGCTAGACTGGATGTGACCTGCCCTCCAACTAACCGTACAGGGGAAGCTGTCACAACGAGCAGCTTCATCTCATTTCCCAGCAATTCAACACCACTCTCTTTTTGCATGCAGATGCCCCAATGCTCGCATTCCCGAGTGTTGCCTCACTGTGAAAGCTATGGGGGCGTCCGATGACCCTGCGTCCCGTCAACCCCTGTGCTGAGTGAGTGAGGTGTCCACTCGGTGGGCAACCGCGGCCATCATGTCGAAGCCAACATACAATATCGCTATGGTCAGCGACTTCTTCTTCCCGCAGCCAGGAGGAGTCGAAAGCCACATCTACCAGCTGTCTCAGAGGCTCATCGATAGGGGCCACAAGGTTGTCATCATTACCCACGCATATGACGACCGCAAAGGCGTTCGCTACCTCACAAATGGGCTCAAGGTCTACTACGTGCCCTTCTTCGTCATCTACCGCTCAGCAAGCTTTCCCACCGTCTTCTCCTTCTTTCCGATATTCCGCAACATCATCATCCGTGAGCAGATCAACATCGTTCACGGCCATGCCTCCCTGAGCAACCTTTGCTGGGAAGCCACTCTGCACGCCCGAACCATGGGCATCAGAACCATATTCACGGACCACTCGCTCTTTGGCTTTGCCGATGCCGCCAGCATCCTCACCAACAAGTTGCTCAAGTTCAGTTTGAGTGATGTTGATCATGCTATCTGTGTCAGCAACACCAGGTATGCTCGGACCTTCAATTCACGTCAATAAAGATAGAAGCTGACTGTTGACACAGCAAGGAAAATACCGTGCTCCGTGCTTCACTGGACCCCCTGATGGTCTCCGTGATCCCCAATGCGGTCGTGGCTGACAACTTTAAGCCGCTGGATCATTCTCTCGAGGGGTCAGGCAATGGCTCCACCAACGGTTCCTTCGGTGACTATCCTGTCCCGGCCCATCGCCTAGGTCCCCACGACACTGTCACCATCGTCGTCATCTCCCGCCTCTTCTACAACAAGGGCATAGATCTCCTCGTAGCGGCCATCCCACGCATCCTGGATCATCAGCCCAACACGCGCTTCATCATTGCCGGCTCCGGCCCCAAGGCCATCGACCTCGAGCAAATGATTGAGCAGAATGTCCTCCAGGACCGCGTCGAGATGCTGGGCAGCGTGAGGCACGAGGAGGTCCGGGACGTCATGGTCCGCGGGCACATCTATCTGCATCCGTCCCTGACTGAAGCCTTCGGAACAGTCATCGTCGAGGCCGCCAGCTGTGGGCTATACGTGGTGTGCACCCAGGTCGGCGGCATCCCAGAGGTGCTGCCGGGCTACATGACCCAGTTCGCCAAGCCGGAGGAAGACGACATCGTCGCCGCCACTGTCAAGGCCATTGCCGACATCCGCGCGAACAAGATCCGCACGGAGAGGTTCCACAACGAGATCAAGAAGATGTACTCGTGGACCGACATCGCCAAGCGCACCGAGAGGGTGTACAACGGCATCTCGGGGGACATCAGCGAGGCGGAGTTCTACAATGCGGCAAGCATGGGCGCCACGAGGGGCGGCATCCAGCGCGACTTTGCCCTCATAGACCGCCTCAAGAGGTACTACGGGTGCGGTATATGGGCAGGCAAGCTGTTCTGCCTATGCGTGATCATCGACTACCTCTTCTTCCTCTTCCTCGAGTGGGTTGCACCGAGGGGTGATATCGATATTGCGGCAGAGTGGCCGCGGAAGCAGCTTGTCGAGGACACAAAGGAAAAGAGCAAGAGAGGCAGGTGACGGGATTTCAACTGCAGCAGTCAAGAACCAATATTTCACGCCTCGGCTCACCGGCCGAGCTCGGCCGACGGGAGTGGATCAAAATTATTTGATACCGCTTCGGATCATCGGCCGACATTTTGCGATCGCTCGGGGATCAAGAATGTTCCAAACGGCTGTTCGGCGGTGTCGATGCATCTGTGCTTACTTGCCAAGTTGTCGAGGTCCGCATGAGCGTGGCGGAGCCGTCTCCAGCGCGGCCATCCTTTGTTGTTGCCCCAAGCCGCAGACGCGTGGGGACCCAATCAACCACTGGCCCTTGGGTTGCTGGCTGGAACATGGCGCTGCTGGGCGAAGAGCCAGTTTTTGAACCTTCTTTCTGCGAAACCATGAGAATCCGACCAGTCCAGTCACGCGTTCTCGTATGCGTGTCGGCAACCACTCCCGAGAGAGACACTGCATTGTTGGTGCAGCAACTCACTGCCAACACCAGTGGCTTGCAGTGGCAGCTGTGACCAGTGTGGTGAGCTTTTTCAGGGGGTGGAGCTGCCCCAACGTCATCGCTAAAATTGAATACGAGGGCCGCGGCCGGGAGTGCGCTGGTGTCCGGGCCAACCAACGCACTGCAGGCAGGGGTGTTGATATATATCAAACAGACCATGGACTTATGGACGACAACTCTCGAGGTCCTCATATTTCAAGGACATTTCATGCAATTCGGTCAAGCTCGACTTACAAAAATACTTTTCTGCCCATAACCAAATATATCGATTACTCACTCACTGTTGGGCAAATTCAACTTCTTAAGCCGCCACTCAAACCGCATCTGCCACCCAAATCCACGTCACACCACTTCTACAAACGCATACCAGACCAGCAATTTTCAAGCGAATTCGTACAGCGCAGTCACCAATATGAGTTCTACCGCAGTCAGCACAGCCACGGGCACCTCCGCCGCATCCAGCGCAACGAGCACATGCGGCAGCCCCTCGCTCTACGACATCCCAGTGAACGACACGGCCTGCGCAATCCCCTTCGGCGGCAACCACACCGATGTCATGAGCCAGTGCTGCAAGTCGGCCGACGTCGTCAGCTACAGCGGAGACTGCGGCCTGTACTGTCTCGCGATTGACCAGTCGGCTGAGGACCTGACGAGCTGCTTCTACGACAACGGCGTCGCATGGCAGGACGCCTTCTGCAACGGCGAGGGCAACGACACCGCGACCGCGACGGGCAACTCGGCCCCCACGGCGACGGGCGCGTCGGTGGTCGCTGGGTCGAGTGCCAGCAAGACGGGCAGCAGCGCTTCTAGCTCGTCGACCGGGGACTCGAGTGCTGCGGCGCCGGTGAGGGGGATCAGTGCGATGGGCGTGACTATTAGCGGGCTGCTGCTGTCTTCTGTCATGGTTGGTGTGATGCAGCTTTAGGTGGCCAACAGTATGGATGAGTTCATGCTTGGAAATTGATGAGTTTGGTGCGACTGTCGCGGATCTTGCGAGCAATGAGCGTTTACTTCGACAAAACTATTTACGGTCTTACTGGTGGGAGGGTGGTAATTTGAAACCAAAGCGGAGGGAAATAAGGAGACTGCATAAAGGAGCAGAGAGGAGGTCAAGATAATATGTAGAATCAAATTCAAAATTAATCATAAGCCATACACTGAGAGCTGGACATTCAGGGCAGCATCAGCCACCACCTCCCATGGTTCGGTGTGCGGGTATTTAATACGTGTTTTTGATACCCCATCTCACTCAGACTCAAAGATCGATAATAATTTCGACTTCACCCGCAGGAACAGAAGTCGAAAAATCAAAGCCGCCCATGGCTACGGTTGAGCGCCAAAATCAAGTGAGTTACCAGTCGGGCCGGCTCACGATCCGCAGCCGAGCCCTTCTTCCCCGGCTTTCCGCTATCGCGCCGGGGAAACGGGGCCCCCACACACTGGCTTGCGGGGTTGAAGACAGCAACCTCAGGGACTTCATGAGTCGAAATCAGACCTGTCAGAGATTTTCCGAGATCCAGATCTGAGATATCCTTCAAGTTTCACGCAATACAGAGATCAACATGCCCGGGGTAGATAACGAGATCAAGGGGCGCCTGGCCCTGGTCACAGGCGCATCAGGCGGGTAAGTCGACCAGCTTTAGCCCACATGCACCAACTCCCATCTCCTTCACCAAATGCAACTCACTCACTGACACTCTCACCCACTCAACAGCATCGGCGGCGCCTGCGCCAAGGACCTCTTCGCCAACGGCGCGAGCCTGGCCCTGACGTACTCGAGCAACAAGGCCGCCATCGACAGCCTCATCGCAGAGCTGCAGAAGCAGCCCCAATGGGCCGGGGCAAAGGTGACGTCGCACCAGGCGGACATGGCCAGCGCGGACGACATCCAGCGGCTCTTCGCCGAGATCAGGGAGCAGCACGGGCAGGAGGGGCCCGACATCCTGGTGTCGAACGCCGGGTACGGGAAGCGGATCCCGGACATACTGGATATCCCCATCGACGAGTTCGACCACACCCTCGCCGTGAACCTGCGCGCGTCATTCATCCTCACCAAGCTGGCGGTGCCGCACATGAAGGCGAAGCAGTGGGGGCGGATTGTTTTTATTGGCAGTCTGGCTGCGTTTGGCGGGGGGATCAATGGGTGTCACTATGCTGCATCCAAGGCTGGGCTGCAGGGCATGATGCGGAACCTGAGCCGGAAGCTCGCTGGGGATGGGATCACTGTTAATGATGTCGCGCCGGCTATGATTGGGGACACGGGGTTGATTCCGGATGAGAAGACTGTTGCGGGCACGCCTGGCGATCCGAAGAATATCCCTGTTGGGCGTCTGGGGAGCCCGCAGGAGGTGGCCAATATGGTTACCATGTGTTGTCGGACGGGGTACTTGACTGGGCAGAGTATGTTGCTCAGTGGTGGGTTGATGTGAGCGTGGGGAATGAGAAAAAGGGTTCTAGAGAGGAAAAAGGATGGGTTCTGTGGCAAGCTTTTGTCTTCCAGCACATAAGCTTAAAAATCGGTGTTTCGCCTCCTGCAAGAGCAACTCTTCATCTTTTGAGTTATTTGGCGGAGATGTGTTCGCAGATGACAAAATGGGCCGAAATCAGAACAAGGAATCTGGCTTGAGGTCAAGTCCCAAAACAGCGAGGAAGAATTACACAGAGAACTGACCTCTTGACTCCGTGAGTAGCTCAAAGAAAGCACGATTTGGGAAGGTCAAATGAAAGGAGGTGCTGGATTTGCTTGAAGAAATGGTCTTGAGGTATTGTTTATGTACCTAGGTAGTAAACTGAATCTCCCTAAAATGTACCCAAGGCTACAAATTATTGTGAATTCATATAATGTGGCTACCGTACCTAGCACCACAAAAGTATTTCTTAGCAATGGTGTTTATACAGACCTTGTTCAAGAACAGGATGATCATTCTGCTCATATTGTCCTACAGGATGGGGGCCCTTAGCAGAATGTACCCTCAAAAGGTATCCAAAGGAGTGTCTCCAGAGGTACCTGGGTAGGTTATATCACAGGACTATCTACCACAGAGGAGGATCCACAGCAGCATTACCCGACGGCATGACTTCAAGGAAGGATCTCTTGCAAACAGTCTCGAACTTAGTTGATCGTCTTCTGATTAGATCATTCAGCTAATTTTGACGGTATTGGAATGAAAAGACAACAGGAAACCTCTCTGAATGTAAGCTTGAGCCCGACAGTCAATGTAGGCGAGAACAATTACACAAGGCTTTCAATTTTTGAAGACACCTGTGAAAAACCCATTTTGGCGGAGTCTATGATGTTCCTACGATAGACTTTGTGTGGAAGAGAAGGATCTAGTGCTGTAGTTGTGCCCATCTTGCTTTCCGTACGGTAGCTCCATGGAATAGGAAGGAGTGAATTATTGGACGTCTGACCAGATGGCATCTCCAGCAACGGAAGGCACCTTCTGAGAGAGAGCAGTGGCCCCCGATTTTCCCAAATCATCAGTCAAGCTTGCACATTCGCTTACGACTGTGAATGCGTGCTGGTATTCCACCATCATCACCACATTTCTCTTACGAGTCAATCACCATCGCCAATATTGTCACTGATACCAACTCATATCCTCATAACCACCACTGACACTGCATACACGTGTTTGGAAATGGTCTACGAAATTCCCGGCCACTCGCTTGAAGAACCACAGCCGACCGCGCTGGAAGAGACGGCCCAGATATACACGTTTTGCGAACTCCCTACAGACCAAGAAAAAGCGCCCAGGTATCTAGACGGCAAAGAGTTATGGAAGCCGCCGGGAACAACGTTTATTACCCAACAGCTTCCTTACCTTTGCCCGGATTTTGTCAAGCTCATGCTCCCTTTCGGCCCAGAGATCATGCGTTAGGACCCTACTTTGCCGCCGCACGAGCAACCTCTCGAGTTCCCGGAGCTTTTCCAAGACGTGATGAGGCTCCGTCGCGAGGTTCTTGTTCGGGAACAAGGTGGCAACCTGGAGGACATCTCGGCTGATCTGTGGGGTGACTCGACCAGCCTGCACTGGGTGATCTACATCACAGACATTGTCACTTTCGACTTAGGGCACCCCGGTCTGCACCGGAGTTATCGGATGCAAATTCCCGCTGGCACAGTCAAGGTACAACCTGTGATTGAAATGGTACGTTGCCGCCTCTTTCCATAGTCTTCCATTTACCAGCACTATAGCCACTTTCGAAGCTCAAAGCCATGGCGGCTGACCACGCCGCGCTCTCAGGTACAGCCAGAGGACAAGGACATGTTCCCGCCGTTCGTCGGCGCGTGCGCGCGAATCAACTGCCTTCGGCTGCATGAGCCCATTGTTCTCGCCCCGTACCGCGGTATACACTGGATTGAGAACATCCTCATCAATGCCGTCATCAAGGCGTTCGATGGGCACCTGCCGCCAGCGTTCTTCCACGACATCTTCGGCCGGGTGATCCCACTGGACAGCGACACGCTGGAAAAAGAAAAAGCACAAGACGACCCGGACAAAGCCGCCGAGGTCCGGCGTGAGTGGAGGGACCGGATCGTCGAGATCGTGCCGGACGCCCTCCAGTGGTCCGGCGTGTTTTTCATGTACGGGAACATTCGAAGATGGAGGTGGTGGTTCCCTCGATCGGAATTCAGGAAGCGTAAAATCAGCCCCAACGATAAGGTCTTCATGTGGGTGTATCTCGGGACTCAGGTCGAGAGGAAGCCCTCACGTGCGGTCAACCTCTACAACCTCACCCGTGCGCAGCGGAAAATGCTCAACATCACACCTTACATGGTCGGCGGGATGGATCTGCCATCGTGGTGGGTCAGGATTCATCCCGACGAGGCTTCGCCTGAGGATCCCTAAGGTTTTACGGGATGTCTGAGGTCTGCTCCAACTACACATACGCAGGCGTTACAGCATGCAAAGACAGGGTTCAAGAATTATGTGTGCATGTGGTCTTGTATCTCATCATCATCACTCTGTGGCAAAGCCCCAGCCTGTTCACCTCTCTTTTTGAAGAAGGGACCCAACCTAGAAAAATTTCCATTGTTTCTTGTGTGTTGTTTCTGTCCGTGAGACCATGATGAACCACGAGGAAACTACAGGGACCACGTCAAGCTGTCAACAGCAGCTAAGCATTTTGCATTGCAAGTTTTTAAATCCCCTCTGCACTGCACTGCAACGATCCCGTGTCCCCAGCCCGTTCATCCATCCACGCAACGCACAACCACACCCAAAGAAATAGAGAGAGAGAGGCCAGCCGAGACCAATGAGCCAAACCTTGATGATGAACGAACCCAAAACTCCACCGCAGGGGGAACCGGGGGTATAAGGCCCCTCGGTCGGGGAATTGATTTTTCGACTGGGGGCAGGCGGTTTTTTCTGCTCTGCTGCTCCGTTGCCACTTGTCCTTGCGGGTAAGAATAATTTACCGGTTGGACTTGGCGACACGCTCGAGCTCGTCCTTCTTCTTGATGGCGTACGAGTTGCTGGAGCCCTTGGCGGCGTTGATGAGCTCCTCGGCCAGGCACTCGGCGATGGACTTGACGTTGCGGAAGGAGGCCTCGCGGGCGCCGGTGGTCAGCAGGGAGATGGCCTGGTTGACGCGGCGGAGGGGCGACACGTCGACGGCCTGGCGACGGACGGTGCCGGCGGAGCCGATACGGGTGGAGTCCTCGCGGGGACCGCAGTTGACGATGGCGTCGACGGCGACCTGGATGGGGTTCTGGTCGGTCATGAGGTGGATCTATTTGGGTGTGTGTGTTAGCTGGGTGGTCGTAGCAGCCGTTGTTGGGTGTGGGTGAAGGTATGTGGTCTGCAGGTCGGCTCGGAACTTACGATCTCAAAGGCGTGGGCGATGATGCGGACGGCCATCAGCTTCTTGCCGTTGTTGCGGCCGTGAGCCATCAGGGAGTTGGTCAGACGCTCGATGATGGGGCAGTTGGCCTTGCGGAACCTCTTGACGGCATATCGGCCGGCGGAGTGAGGCAGGTAGACGGGGTTGCGGATCTGGATGTAGTCGCTGCAGGGCCCAAGGGCGTCATGTTAGCATTCCGTATCTTGTGCTGTTGGTCTTCTCTGAGCAGCAAATGCGTGGCCAATCCACGTTGCCTCCGTCTTGATGTCCATTAAAGATGCCTCGAGTGTGTTGTTTGGGTTGTGTCTTGTCTCCCTTGTGGTGTCTCCCCCAGTTGTGTAGGCGCGCACACACTTAACACACGTGCATGTCGAATTTCGTCGTCTCTTTTCGGCGGGCGGGCAGGCACCTCTCGTGGACAACAAGACGGCAAGGCTCATGGACGGCAGAGCATGGCATGTAGAGATCGATGTGTCTGGTATCATGGCAGGTGGTTGTCTTCTCTTACGTCAGGGAGATGTCGCGGATCTCAACATCCTCGTAGGACCACTTGTTGAACAGCTTGACGCTGCCAATCTCCTGGACGACGTCCTTGGGCAGGACCTGGTAGCCAGAGACGGCCTCGACCTCGATCTCTCCGTTGTCAGACATGCTGGGCACAGTTGAATGAATCGACTCGACGAGATTGGCGGGTAGGTGTCGTCGGAAGAGATCCTTCGCTGGCGGTTGGGGTTGGTTGGGCGTGTGGGTTGTCGTGGTAGTCGAGAACGGGCGAAGATCAAGATCTTTTTTTCGTCTGCTCTGGCTGGTGGTGGTCTGTCTGGCCTGTGGTGGGCGGTGGGCAGTGTGGGCGGGTGCTAGCTCCGAGCGATGCTGCTGCTTGGTGCTGCTCATTCGTCTCTGCTGGGACCACAGCACCGCCTAACTGCGACTCAGGGCCTGCAAATCCAGTCCGTTTGGCAAAATTTGGTGGTTGCGCCACAGTCGGGCGTCATTGGCCAAATTGACCCTTGGACCCATAATAAAATCCGTTAGGGCTTGTCGAAATGTGTGGCGCAGTCGTCCACCGCTCTGCTGCCGCTGGTGCTTGGCTTGCCGTCTGCCACAGTCTGCCCGCTAGTGCGAGTGCACCACTCTCTGAGTTTTGGGCTGCTCGCTGCTCTGTGTGTGGTGCGGTGCACTGACTGGTAGGGATTTGGTAGGGCGACCTTTTTTCTTACTGCTCAACTCCCACTTCTCCCAGCCCTTTCCAAACAATCGACCGTCCATCCATCTACATCCCATCTCAACCCCAGCAAATCAGTCAAGATGGCCCCCTCTGCCACCGGCGCAAAGAAGCAGAAGAAGAAGTGGTCCAAGGGAAAGGGTACGTGGACATGATGCTGCTCCTCGTCGGCCTCCGGGTGCACTGATTTTGGAGGTGTGGGCATCGCGATGCATTGCATGATGGTGATGGTGTTTGACGCCTCTCGTCATGCGTCACTCGTGCCTCTAAAAATCAGATGCACTACGATGGGGCTCGCCCTCCACTGTCAGATCTCCCGCTAACAGCCGACTGCAGTCAAGGACAAGGCGCAACACGCCGTCATCCTCGACAAGGCCACTTCCGACAAGCTGTACAAGGACGTCCAGTCCTACCGTCTCGTCACCGTCGCCACCCTCGTCGATAGGCTCAAGATCAACGGCTCCCTGGCCCGCCAGTGCCTCAAGGACCTCGAGGAGAAGGGACAGATCAAGCCCATCGTGACGCACAGCAAGATGAAGATCTACAGTATGTCTCCTCGGGCGCGGTCGTACATCCGCCCACGAAACGACACAGTCACCTGATATCAAGGGAAACACTGCTAACAATGTCTCCTAGCCCGTGCTGTCGGTGCCTCCGAGTAAACCTCCCACCACGACCAAGCTCTCTTGTAGAGTCCCCGTTTCCATGACGTCGTAGCGGAGAACCGTATTCCCAGGTCCTCGCAGACGATGTCCTCCACGCATGACAACGTATGAATGGCGTCTATCGAAAAAAGGGCAGGGGAACACAAACAAGCAGGAACGTCAAGTTATGGCAGGCTGGGAGTCTTAGTTTCGGGTCTTTCGGTTTGTCAAAGTTTGGGCCCGGCTGCTGGGAAAGGAGGATGATGCAACGGCGTTGAGACCTCGCCTGTCTTCTTGCGGGTGTTGTCTTTTTTTCTGCTGCCCGGTCCGGAGAGGATACCCTACACTTTTGCCTAAGTGTAGCATGCAACGGGTTGGAAGTGCTCTGAACCCTAAAAACAAGCAATGGAACAGCATTGAAGCACAAGTGATGTTGGAATCTCCAAGTGATGTGTTGGTATCTCTCTCGTGCTCAACTGGTATATTGGAGCAGTTTAAGACCCTCTCATAGCCATGCTCTGAGCTTGCTGATATGTGTATCTCCCTGTGGAGCATGCTTGAAGCTCTATATTCGCGAGGTTGTGCATGGCCATCCTCTCTGCAGAAACAGCCCCCTCTTGTTCCCTGAAAGATGTACCTGTGTTGTCACAACGATTATGGCCGTTGATATGCATATGATCTTCTGTGGAAGACAATCCACAGGCTGGTTGACAACACTACCATGTAGAGCCCTCATCACAAGGTTACGGCAAGAAGGGTGTCAAAAGGAAAACAGTGGCAGACAGCCTCTGCTCCATACAGTAGGAGTAGTACGCTGAATATATATCCTTGATCAACCAGACTACTGTGCCATCACTATCGTCATGTAGCAATCCCAATCAGAAGCTAGTCTCCATGATGGCATGGAGGATTGCTGAAGACATTGGTCTGTTTGAATCACGGGCTGGCTGCGGCAGTTTGTGGTGGCAACCTCATTGGTTGCGTGTGAATTCCTTTGTCGGATCTAGGCCGAGCAATCTGGATCAGCCTGGACTTCCGGGTCGGAGGAAGCGAGCTTGAAGCAGGCATAGTGCAGCAAAATCTGGAAAACACTCAGATAGCAAACGTTGCATTAAGGACACTTGTCTCAGAAGAAAATGCACTCTGAGTCGGGCAACGACCTCATTCAGGAAAAGATGCAGAATATCAAACATCTGCAGCACGCGGCCTGAGCTGGACGGATGGGCAGAATTACTCGGGGTTTTCAGGTTTCCCCAGCTTACGTGCTCGGGCAGAGCGACCCTAATTAAACCCACTGGGTGAGTGCTGGAGCCGAGCCGGGCCAAAGATCCCGAGGGTGTCCCGGATGCGAGGTGTGGATGTCGAGGTCGAGGCTGGCATGTTACCCCAAGTTGTGGCCGCCTGACAGCTGCAAAGATCTCATGATGTTTGTAGAGAGCCCCCCAAGATCTCAGATATGCGAGATAGATGGATACAGCAGTTAGGTAGCACTTTGGACGAATGACATAAACAGTGGAGTGCAATGATTTTCCAGCTTGTCCCAAACCTTGGAAAAACATCATCTCCAGTCAGCCCTCCCACTACCCGTCCATTCATTCATCATACCGCCCGGCAACAAAGCCAGTCTGGGGGGACGGGTCCAGTTTGTTCACCGGGGGACAGCTGGGCATTACAAGCAACTGCATAGGTGTGATTGGCTGTCACGATAATCTCACGGCTCTTGCAAATCTGACTGCCGCCACCTTCACCACCCTCATCATCAACACCACCATCACGAGGCAGTCTGGCCCGAGTGAAGTAACAATACATGCAATGAATGAACACTGGGGTAGATGCCACTGAAAGTGAACACCAGGTGCTCAGGTGAATTGCTAGTAGTAGATGACCATGCCCCATGTGTTGGAGCAGCCGCACCAGGCGAAGCAGAAGTATCAGCACGGAGCCGGTAGGGTGTGGCCAGGTTTCAGGGCTTCCCAATTATAGCGACGAGGACGAAAAGGACAGGTGCAGAGATACGGGCAGGCGGGCAGGAGGGAGGAGCACGGGCCAGATTGGGGACTGTTGCTTGCGGCTAGCCGGGAAGTATCGGGACCCACTTTCAAATTTTCAAGCGACCCCAGCTCGCCCCGGCCGGCGGCTGGCTGCACAGGCCAGACCAGACCAAGGAAGGAGGAAGGCACTGAGCTGGCCTGGAACTGGATTTATTTTCTCGCAGCTGCCAGCGGTCCACCTCTTGTTGTCTACATCTCCCTTCCTGCCAGCGACAGGAATTCCATCTTTCCTTCCCTTCCCTTTCTCTTCTTCTATCCATCTCCACTCCATTCATCAAAGAACTTTAGCATCTTTGATCAGTCAGACATTCAAAATGTCGCCCAACGACAATGTCAAGGTCCTGGGCATGCCCGTAAGTACTCAATGCCTCCATCCGTCAATCCCCAAAAAAATTCCCTCGCTCCAACAGCCGAGGCAACAAACATCGCGAGCTTCGCAACACCCAGCGCCATCGACTCGATCCTCGCCAGCACTGCCAATCCCTCGTGGACGATGCCCTCGTTCCCCTTGAGATGGTCGTGTGCTTGGTTCCTGCCGTTTGGCACTGTTTGTTGCTTATCGCCCAGCTCGAAAAACTCTTCCCTCCTGCCATGTGAAAGCCCAAACCAAGTCAAAGCTCAATCGCTAACGACAATCATCGCAACAGCCCTTCGTGGCGGACTTCCTGAGTACGTATTCTCGACAATCTCAATGCCTCGTCATCACCATCGACACGGTCCAGTACCTCGAGGCGCAAGCCTTGCTGGTACTCGTTCCGTCGCCGTGATAACCGCCCAGGCGAGCTTCCACAGCTCGGGCAACCCATCGCCCTAGTTCAGACTAAAGAGCGCACAAGCTAACCTTCATCTCCAGTGGGTGGTGTCTCTGCCGCCGTCTCCAAGACCGCCGCCGCTCCCATCGAGCGTATCAAGCTGCTCATCCAGAACCAGGTACGTGTTTTCTGCCCGTCCAGACAATCTGGAACCCCATTGCGTCATCGCATCTGTTGTCTGCCCGAGACTCGGGACGCATGCTTGACCCGGCATCAGAGCATCGCACCGCTGCCTCTGCCATTAAAGCTGCGCCCGTTGTCTCGGTGCCGACACCGATCCGATGGAACTTCAACGAATTTTGCTCCGTTGCTGACTTAGATATTCTCCAGGATGAAATGCTGAAGCAGGGTCGTCTGGACCGCAAGTACAACGGCATTGCTGACTGCTTCCGTCGTACCGCCGCCGATGAGGGTGTCATGTCCCTGTGGCGTGGCAACACTGCCAACGTCATCCGTTACTTCCCTACCCAGGCCCTGAACTTCGCTTTCCGCGACAAGTTCAAGAAGATGTTCAACTACAAGAAGGAGAAGGACGGTTACGCCAAGTGGATGGCCGGTAACCTGGCCTCCGGTGGTGTATGTTTTCCCCCGGCGCTCTGCCTATGCCTCCATTGTGCTTTGACCAATGTGCTGACAACCTCCTCAGGCCGCTGGTGCCACTTCCCTGCTCTTCGTCTACTCTCTTGACTACGCCCGTACCCGTCTTGCCAACGATGCCAAGTCCGCCAAGAAGGGTGGTGAGCGTCAGTTCAACGGTCTCGTCGATGTCTACCGCAAGACCCTCGCCACTGACGGTATTGCCGGTCTGTACCGTGGTTTCGGTCCTTCCGTCGCCGGTATCGTTGTCTACCGTGGTCTGTACTTCGGCATGTACGACTCCCTGAAGCCCGTCCTGCTCACCGGTTCCCTCGCCAACAACTTCCTCGCCTCTTTCGCTCTTGGTTGGACTGTCACCACCGGTGCCGGTATTGCCTCTTACCCTCTCGACACCGTCCGTCGGCGTATGATGATGACCTCTGGTGAGGCCGTCAAGTACTCCTCTTCCTTCGATGCTTTCAAGCAGATCGTCGCCAAGGAGGGTGTCAAGTCCCTGTTCAAGGGTGCTGGTGCCAACATCCTCCGTGGTGTCGCCGGTGCTGGTGTGCTGTCCATCTACGATCAGCTCCAGCTCCTGCTCTTCGGAAAGGCCTTCAAGGGTGGTTCCGGCTAAGCGCTTCACGTCAAGCTCACAAGCGCGCTTCACATCTCTCCCACTGTACAAAAGTAGCACTCGTGCGACGGTTGGAGGGGTAATGGGTGACGACAGTTAGGTGGCACTTCCTTTGGATGCAAATGACTGGACTGGGTCAATACAAAAAGGAGCGAGATGATAGATCTGGTGGAGGGGCCGTGGTCTCCTACCGTCGCTGCCATGCGGCAGGAATGGGGGCTAACCTCGGCTCGCGGTTTGGGTTTTTGAGCATGCCTGGCGTTTACATAGTGATGAGTCGTCTGGGTGGCTTTTAGACCCTCCGTTGTAATTTACAAGAAGTTCTTCCCAAGTTCTTTCCCTATGTGTGTACTTCGTGTTTCTGTTTTGTGGCCTGGTATCAAGACAAGATGGTCATAATGGTAAACATGGGTCACACCGTACGTATATGACGAGGCAATAGAGGTTCTTCACATAGTATTCCAACTGCTTCATGCGCTGCTGCTGGCAATTCTAGCTGGACTTGGAGTTTGTCACCTTCGTGTGAATTTGCAAGTTAGGCCTACTTGACAAAAACCCGAGGTCCGTAATGGATTCCCAGGCACCGTGGCAGGGTGGAAGCCGAGGTTATGTAGGCATGCATCTACAGGATGGTCGACATGTAGGCATTCCGTCGGGCCGTGGATCACGAATAATTCTGCTGGGTTGTTCAGCATCGGGCCTGGATATTTTCTGCACTGTGCGTCTGCATAGCCATTGGTGTCCTTGTGTCTTGGTACTTGCAGGCTGAGATCTATGACAGTGACGGGCGGGACAGCTTTTGTAGCTACGCCATATTTGTGTAGCTCCGAAAAACTTCTCTGAGATCCCAATTGTCTTCGCTGATTAGGTATAGAGCATTCCGTGATGTGAATTTTTCCTTTCGCCTCTGCGCTCGTCATACTGCAGCCGGAGGGTCATCTGCTGAGGAAGAATCTGTTCTCAAGCCTCAGGTTGATGATGCTCCCTGGCAATCAATTGATCACAAGAGCATATATAAGCTTGGAAAGCAGTAAGTGTCATTGACGCTGGGTTTTTCCCCCTAGCGAACTTCACAGTTTTCAACTACGCTCAGTCCCTGTAATAGCCGCGTGATCGGACAGCTTTGTGACAACGTTGCCATTTCAATCTTTTGGGACAGATGCGGCCACATTTCGAAAGTGCTGATAGATTTCAAAGACAAAGGGGTCTTCGGCATTGTGTGTCAAACACATGTCAGCGTTTCCACCTGTGGTTACTGTGGTAATATGGAGGCTGGGTTCTTTCATGTTGTATACTCTTAAGCAACAAAGGAATGGGGAGGCAAAGACGTGCTTCACAGGTTGTGGAAAAGAGAGGAAACAAGATATATGGAGCTCACGAAGCATATAATTTGGGTCATTGAAATGGAAATGGCTACCAGAAGCGATGGTTTATTCTTTTTCTTTGTCTTTCGGATTTTTCTTCAAATTTTCACGTATTGTTCTTTGCCTTAATCTGACTTACCTGTGTTATATTTCAAACCAAAACGCAAAAGCTAACAATGAGAGTGGGCTGAAAAGATCCAGACCATGGAGATGGCATAGCCCCAGTGCACCAAAGTCTCAAAAGGGAAAACGGAATGACTCACCTGAACGTGCGCACCAGATCACCAGCTGCCCCGTTAGCAACGATCACTCGGAGGGTCTGATGCGTGCGAAGAACAGCCGCGGGACCTGTGTGGCCACACCAGGCTGGCTTCGCCAGCCGGCAAAGATGGCACGGATGGCCGGGACGATCTCCATGCGGATGCGGAAGCTCTCGTGGGCATTGTAATGGGCCAGGTTCCTGTCCATCCAGCCGTCCATGTCACTGTCGGCTATGATCTCGAGGTGATCGTAGTGGATGCAGCACGAGGCTATAAACGCCTGATTGTGGCCGGGGACGGTGCACGGAGAGGCTATGTCCCACGCCAGGCGGGTGTTGCCCAGCATGAAGACCATGCTCTCCGGCAGCACGGGCCGGGGAAGACCGTGAGGGTCGTCGTCGAAGAGGGGCGTGTAGTGGTTTCCCAGGGTCCGCAGGTCCGCGAGGGCCTTGTCGATGGGGTTCTCGGGCTGCCGGTCTGGGTGCGGGGCGAAGTAGTCCACGAAGACGTCGGCGTTGAGCATCACCCGCGGCAGGACATCGCCCAGGACAAGACCCAGCGGTATGATCCTGTTGGCGTCAGCAGGTGGAGCGCGCCCGGCATCGCGGAGCCCGCCCATGTATACGAGGTCCGCCCTCGTGGGATGATACGTGGTGAGGCCGAGCCTTGCCAGCCAAGCGGTCTTGGAGGCGTCGTGCCGCTCAGCCCTATTGACTTCCTCACTGCTCTCCTGGCAGGCGAGGATGAGGTTTGAGCGCGGGGTCCTCGTCTCGGCCAGGTAGTTTGGGTTCATGACGAAGCGGTCGATGGCCGCTACCGCGCCCATGCCGGGAATGCCGAGGTGGATGTAGATGAGGCGAGGCTCGTCCAGTGCGTTCTGCCAGATGAGGGATCTCAGCTCCCATGGCAGTTCAAGGAATCTGGGAAAGCTGGGAGTGGACTGCTCTTCCGGAGGAACATGGGACGGAGTCGGTAAACCTACCTGCTGGTCTGCAGCCGGGGACATGGGGCCCTTACCTTTCTCTTGTTTTCCATCGTTAGAAACGGTGGCTACGGCACCTCCAGCCCGCCGGATCGCGCGCAGGAGCCGGTCTATGTCCACGGCGGCATTGGTAGCTGCCAGACGTTTGGTCTCCTGGTGTCCCTGACAAAGAGGCGCCAGGCGAGGGGCCTTTTGTGCGCGACGGCCCTTTATCTTGTTCCAAATGTTAGTAAACATCGTGATTGCTTGTGAAGCTTCGAGATGTGGTGAGGTCTGTCCCTGTTCACTTCGGATCGAATCTTCTGGAATCGGTGTTGCAAGCACAAATTTATAGTTGAGGGTCAGACAGAGTAGTTCAAGAAATCAGGAGCAGGTCAAAGACATTGTTTTCGTTGGTTAGAGGGAACAATGCCCTTGGTCCGTCTTGTAAATGGCTTCTACATGTACTTAGGTCATATGGCTCAGTTAGCCGCAACGGGCTCTGTAGAACTTTCAATGTGACAAGAATTTCAATATTGTGCTCTGAACTGAATTTGCAAAATCACATCTTCGACCTTAACTGCTGAAGTTTTTGCTCTGGCCTTTCATGTATCCCAGGTTGCTCTTGTTCAAGCCATTTGCCTCCTCGTAGTAAATAAGTACCACAGAGCGACTCCCAGCCTGAGATTATTTGGACTATACTCCCACCATATTATATTGGTGGAGTTGTAATTCTATACGTGATCCAAAGTAACGAGATTTCGTGTTCGTTCCGCAACTGGGAAAAAGTCCTTTGTTCCGCATTATTGATGGAGATGGTCGGCTCAAAAGGCCTCAATCGGTATTTCGCAAACCTTCCTACACACCATTCTCAGGTCAACCTTGACCTGTCCATTTTCTGGCCCTTGAGGAAATAGTCTTCGAGTGTTTCCAGGGAGTATTTGATGAAGCAAATCACTGTAAACCGTCAGCCCATGGTCAAAGCAACTGGATGGGTGTTAATTTTGAGTATTGCGAATGAAATGTGATTTTTCGTTTTCGATGACAATAAATGATGTTCACTGTTCGCTCGAAACGTCTGATCAGACGAGACTTCATGGTCTCTATCTTGATTTACCAATAGGAAGCTGGTTGAAACTCGTGGGCATGACACAGAACGAGTTTTGAATCTCTGCGAAAAGAACTAATATACACAATATCTACAGCATGGATATAAAAAAGCAAGCAAACTCGTTGATAGACAAATTGAAAATTCAGAATGCTGACTTATCCCACAGAAGTAATTTCACCGGCCCCCGGCACACGGCCACCAGCCTTGAACGATTGGACTTCTTAATGCTGAAGTGCTCGTAAATTTCGTGAAATATTTCAGAAGATGACTGAATGTCGAGGTGCGATTACGTCGTGATAGTAACAGGCTCGCGACGCAGAGCTTCGGAATATGGAGGACTCAATCGCTACGGCGATGGGTATTGGTTTAATTCCTTACGTCTCTTCTGCTCTTGCAGGGGAATCTGCTCAGTTAAAAGGTTGATTGGCTGACTCGTAATAGGCGCATTTTCCATCGTTTATACCCCAGCCGCCGGCCCTACTTTGCGTTAATCACCTGATCTTGAAGCTAAAGCGATGAACCGTGGGACATTACAAAACACGACAGATTGCGGGCCGTGAGAGGGGGAGAGTTTTACTTACATGTGAGGGCGGATATTGGCAGGATCCTTACAGTTGCCGTAGCCAATGTTGGAGTTCCATCCCCACGGGGTGAATTGTTGGCCAGAAAGGGCGTCATCTTTATCATCCTGTCTGGGTCCCATGTGGCAGCAGTATTTGCGAACATACGAAAGAGAAACCGAAATCTGTTTTCCCTTGAGCGTGATTTGGTTTTTGTTGTCCTACCGAATAGAATTAGCATTTGTGTTTCCTTTCAGATACCCGCCCCCCTTCTTTGGTTTTGCTCCCACCTGTGTAGAGCTATTCGAAATGGGCAATCGTGAAGGAACCTACATTGCACACATAGATGGCGGTCGTATCATAACAGTGCACACGATTACATTGACCGCCGTCGATTTTGTAGTCGTTGCCAGCGAGTTTGTTGTCCAATTCATAGATGAGGTCTCTGGATTTGGAATAATCCGCATTGGCATATTTGCCGCAGACTACCTTGCCGCTACCACTTCCCGGTTGCTGTCGCTCCACAAGCGACATGGTGTCATTGATATGGACCTCTTCGGTTTGCAACTCGGCGGGTTTCTCCGGGACCAAGGCCGTGACTAGGCCTGCAGCCTTGAGAAGAAAAATGGCGCCAATAGCGGTTTTCATTGGGCTGTATGTTGGAATGAGCGAATAAAAAATAATGGTAATTGTTGTTGGAAGGATATGTTGTGATGTAGTCTTGGTAGTGCTATACTTGGTGCACAATACTAAGGAAAGATTTCACAATACCAGTTGGGTAGATTCCTGGGATGATATACATGGCAGCCATCTTCTGCCAAGGGTGCAATGCCTCGCCTGGGGTCAAAGACACGGCTCAACCACATACGACTTTCAATGATGGACATCAAAGGCTGCAGCCGCGAGACGTCTTCATTCCTATTTTGACATGTATTCGGACGGTCCGTTTATTATCTCGGAGTTCTATTCAGTCCTGCAAAGGGTCTGGCTCCCGCCACCAAGTCGAACCTCCAAGTTGCCGCCCGGCTTTTTGCGCCGCAGATGACGCAGCCGAGGCTGGCCAGGAGGGTTGCTGGATTTTCATAATGCAGAATCAGCTGTTCAGAAATAACCGTTCCCCAGTCCCACATCCCAAGTGTCGGGTGAGAGGGAGGCCCTGTAAAGCAATTCTAGGTGATCACGGTGTAGCCAGCATCGAAGGAATCGATCAAGAATTACGATAACAAGAAGACCAATGGCGAATTTTGCGCGTCTAAAGACTGAAGAATTGGGAGTGACATCAGAGCAGATCCTGACGGTCCATAGTCAATAAGCCAGGAGAAAATGCGTACACCAAACGATCGTCATTCTCCATGTGCCCAGTAGCGTGTTTCGGCCCGGAGCTCATCAGTAACCCGTCTGTGGCTCAGACAAGGTGACATGTTAAAGTGACGCCTTCAATCCTGTAGGTGACGCGCTGATGTCGATTGACCCATGATGTGCAGTGGAGCAGCCTCGAAATTGAAGAAGTGTCCACTCGCGAAGCTATGAGGAAAACTACAAACGATGGATGTCAGCCTTGCCGGATATAATCGAGTTGGCCCCGTCCGATCCCGTCTTCGATTCGGCTGCGGGATCAAGCACATAGCCGAGAGTTGACGACCCACAACAAGAATAGATTAGCCCCACTGCTTTGCAGCTACCGCCCCGTCGATCTGTAAAGAAGGTATCGCAGCATGCCTTGACCGCCCACAGCTTCAGTCTTTTCAACCTGTAGACGAGCTTAACTGTCGTAGTTAGTATCTAGGTAACGTTTGAATGCTTTGTCAGTTCCTACATGCTTGATGAATATCCTAGACTCATATTGTCCATCGCGTATGCAGGAGTTCGGATCCATTCATGATAGCCTTGTGGTTTGGATTGCAAGATCAGGTCCTACGAGTCAGACATCAATGAGCCACTACTCTCTCGCATTCAGTTGAGGCCGCTTGCGAGAATCATTCCACAACGCCTGACCAAATCGGCAAGGTATGACAAGAACGTGTCGATTGGTCCCTGCTAAGAAAGAAAGACTTGTGAACAGATTGGACGTCGGAAATACGGTCTCTGAATCTGTTCCGCAAATCTCTCAATTCATGCAGTGGTAACGATCTGGCCTTTAGATGACAAGCTACTAAAACAGACAGATGATCTAAGGCACAGAAATCGCTGAATAAAACGTAGCCTCGCAGACTTCTATTCTCCGTGATTCCGAAGAGATTCATTAATATATATATATATATATATATATATATATATATTCTGGAATACGTGCATATTCATCCGTTCTCGTCTCATCTTCAATCCAGCAGTCTGTTCCCGAATCAGGCTTCGTGAATCACACCCTGCAGTCATCGCACAAACATGAGGTTCGCCAGTGTTTACGGCATTGCCATTATGGCATCTGGCGTGGCATTCGCCGCCACAGAGGGGGCCAATCGCTTTGCTCCAGATACAAGTAGCTTGCAACTCAACGATTCGGTACGTCTCTCCCGTTTACTTCGATGGCAATGCGCTAACTCCTGTTCATTTTTAAGGTGGTTTTACTGCCATCTCAATGGAATATTTCAGACTCGCAAAGTGTATACACGGGGATTGCCAATTCTTACTGGTCATCATCGTACATCTCCGGCACCGACGGGCACGAGTATCTCGTTCTATCGCACGTCCTCGCCACACCGGACATGGGTGTCTACAGAGGATCTATTCTAGACATCACCGATCCTTCATTCTTTCAGCAATTCACTTCCTTTTGGAATGCATCTTCTCTTTTTGCAGCTAACAAGACTACCTTTGACTTTGCCTTGGGTGATGACTTCTCTTTCGGTCTCGCCTCCACTGATAAGCTTGGACCCATCACGACATGGAAAGACGGAGAAGCTTTCTCGTACAATCTCACATTTGGGATGACATCCGAATTGATTATGAACGGTGGGGCTGGAAGCTTCCTCTGGAGTAAGTCAAGATGCTCCTCCGACGTGTCTTTTTCCTTATTTGAGTAGCCAATTCGCTGACCTGCTAGCAGCAACGCCGACGCTCGTCAATGAATGGTCCATGCCAGCTGGGACAACCACGGGTACCATCACCAAGAACGGCACAGAAATCGCCGTCGACACTGTGAAGTCCTTCACATGGTATGACCGCCAGTGGCAAGCAGGCCCTTCTACGAACTGGACCTGGTTCGAGCTACACATCCGGGCAGATGGCGAGGAAGACTTCTCGAGGCTCTCGACTTGGTTCTACCCTGCCGGTTGGGTGGGAGGTCCGGAAAAGGGATTTTCCACTATCCGACAGCAACCAGGTGTCCAAGTTGTCTCTCCCGCCACGAAGGTCGACGGTGACCGTCATTGGACCTCGCCTGTCTCGAATGTGACGTATGCTCTGGACTGGACGCTTGAGTTGCAAGACGGCACCAGTCTCTCAGTGAGGAACATTCGTGACGATCAAGAGCTCGCAGACTCTGACGGTCTGTTTGTGACGTACGAGGGATTCGTGGAGGTGACAGGCACGACACCTTCGGGGGAAAACATTACGGGCTTCGGGGTCGTTGAGATTCAACCTCCTCAGACCCTTTGATTCGATCGCTAGAATGATAACTGCCTGTGGGTTTAGCGATTGATTTAAAATGGCCTCCCTTGGTCGGCAACCAATTTTATAACTTTTCACTGATTCCTGAATAAGCTTTACCCCTTAGGATGTTTGTCATTGTTGACGTGTTGAGACTCAAATTGGTCGTGTTCAATTCGCTCTTACAAAATTACCTTCTGGGAAGACTGTTGTCTCCTAGCCATGTGTGAATGGTTGAGGAATGGTGTGAAGATGAGAACCACACGTTTTCGACGCCACCTTGCATTTCTGCCCTATGGCAAGGCGCAAAAATGTGCCGATGAATGATCAACATCCGAATGGGCGTCAAAATTGACGCGTCGGCAATCTTTCGTTTTGTTATGGTGTGCCTTGATGATAGTAATTACCTACGCGTCATGCTCCATAGGCGAGTGTTTCGCAACTATAATAAGCTGGCTTGGAGGCTTTCGGTCCGTTCAAGACCACCCTGTGTATACCGATACGGAGAGGCGACTAGACCTCATTTACCACGCGGCCTGGCTCTATTTCGTTCATGGAACTAGATCAAACCTATCTTTGAGCTGAGATGAATCTTACCTTCGACATGCGGCTGCTACTGACCTTGTTAACTTTCATTTCCTTCGCGCAAGCTGGTTTCGCACCAGTGGTGGTCTATTCTCCCTCAGGCCCTAAAGTTCGCGTCAAGGTCATTACCAGCACTAATGCAGAGCTGTACTTGAGTATCAACCGAGGGGGCGCTTATGTATCAACCACGACCAGTCAACAATCGGCTGCAGTCTTCACATACGACACAGGTCAGCAGGGCGCCTTCTTCGAAGCTGATACCACGGCGACTCCTTCAGGCTGGCGGGTCCTGTGGTACAACAAGAACCCTGATTCAGTTTTGCTTGGATGGATGGAATCGAGTGCCGTACTCAATCCCGCTTCCGGCTCCGACATGAGACCGCTGCGCTGTACACCCACAACAACTGGAAGCAATACACTGATGTGCCAGCATGAGAGAATTAACAATGTATCATTTTGTATTGGGCCAGGTGGCAATTTCGTGCTTCTCTATAACCCTGGAATATGGACAGGTACTAATTCGCCCTGCGGATTTGGCGGCAATGTAGTCGCATCCATCCAGCTTGAATATGTTCTCGATGCTACCAGCACCAGCAGCTCTTCCACGTCGTCCTCTTCCACATCTTCATCATCGACATCGTCGTCATCCAGCAGCAGCAGTTCGTCATCCACAGCCCGGCCCACTACCTCTTCCAGCTCGTCATCGAGCAGCAGTTCTTCCAGCTCCAGCTCAAGCTCCAGCACGGCCCTCAAGACTACGAGCAGCACCTCATCAAGTTCCAGTTCGAGTACTGTCCCGCAGACTACAAGCAGTTCATCCAGTTCGTCTTCATCCAGCAGCACGAGCAGGAAGAGTAGTGAAACCTCAGTGAAAACCTCGTCATCTACGAAAGCGCAATCCTCATCGCAGAGTGAGCCTACAGAAACATCGACTTCCTTGTCATCAGGTGGGCCCGAGATTGCGCTTCTCAGCAGTGACACATAGCTGACTTCGACAGGGTTAACGAGCACAATACCAACTAGCAGCTCACCTACACCTTCGCCAGTGTACTACACCCCCGTGGGCCCCAAAGTCCGGTTGCGGGCCGTTATCAGATTCACTGGTCTCGAATTATACTTGGGGCACATAGACGCTTACGATTTTCCGATCGGCACGAGCAATGAACAAACTGCAACAACCTTCATATACGACGAAGGTCGAACGAACGCCTTCTTCGAAGCTAGCACTACATCTCCTTCAGGCTGGCTACTTTCATGGTACAGCAGAGATCCCAGGGACTCTCCGTTTCTCCTGGACGACTCACAGACTACCTTGGATTTACCACAAAATAATACTCGAAAACCTTTGGCCTGCACGATCAAAACCGCCGGAAGCAATGAAGTCATCTGTGGAGACCAGACTCCTGCGAGGTCATTCTGTTTTACCAATTCTCAAGCTCAATTGATGACGTATAAAAACTCTGAAAGCAACCCTAATTGGGTCTGCCAGTATGGGTTCTGGATCACATCATTTTGGCTAGATTATATCGTCGATCAAACCAGCAGCTCGTCTACCGCGAATGATCAATCGACCTCTTCATCGTCCCAAGCTCTGTCTACAGTCGAAACATCCACGACAGCAGAATCATATACGCCCTCGAGCTCATCCTTCTTGGCTATTACCTCATCTGACACCACCCCACAGAGTACAGGGACCAGTCTCGAGCCCCAGAGGTCAACCCTTGTCTCCGAAACTTCAACCGGCATATTCACATATACTTCGGAACAGCCTACCAACTCAAATTCTCAGCTGTCTTCAAGCTTGGTCGAGCCGACCTCCTCGGTTCAAAGCTCACAAGGAGATCAACAAATATCTTCATCAAGCCGTCCGACAACATCAGAGACTATGCAGCGAAGCTCACGGGGAAACGATCCAACTTCATTGTTAACATCAGCACTCTTTACATTTGAGCCCGTCTTGTCTGAAACTCGACATCCGAGTGAGACGGTATCTAGCAGCCCAATTATTCAGATGAGCTCAACCAAGTCCCTTCAACCAACGTCGAGTACCACAAGCGATAAATCGGGCTACATTCCGATTCTAGAGACCACAAGTAGCACTGTTATGACCCCAAGTCAGGTCGTCACATCCCATACCACAGCTTCAAGGGAGTCGCTCTCAGATAAATCACAGATGAGCCTCGTCCTAACACCCACGATCCCGGATCGAACCAGCAATTTGATATCCAGTGCACCAATCACGGCCAGCTCATCAGTTCAAGAGCAGACATATGCTTCACCAATATCCGATAGTACCACTCTGTCCGTCATAAACTCGGAAAGTTGGACGGAGCTTGAGAGTAGTGATTATACGACTTCACAGCCCAGGGTTTCCACGAGGACAAGTCAGCTTGTATCCGAAGGCACCCCTGCGGAGCCTAGCCAGGCCCTTACTTCCATCGCCACTTCTCTACTATCCAGCGCCTCGAGTTCATCATCGTTTCCATCGAGCCAAGAAATAAGCATCTCGACGGCTGATTTCAGCGGGCCAAATCCCATCACTTCACGGTCAGTCTCGGGCCAGGTAACGAGCACCTTTGTGAACAACCAGTCGACGTTGACTCCAACGTCGCGGGCTTTGAGCCAGTCAACCTCGAATTTGCCTACAGTGACTCCAGCCATGAGAGTTATAGGCATTGAGATCATCATCGTCGTAACGGTTTTCGGTATCCTAGAGCCCCGACACTTGTTGCAACGGAGACAGGGTAAGTCAAATTGGCAACGCAACATCTTCTTGACTCCGAAACTACCGGTCAGTGGACTAATTAGTATTTCAGATTCAAATGACCTCACAACGCGGACCGTGAGTATCCTACATCGAGACATATACACGACACCCGTTCCTGGCCAGCCGTACTACCCAGCTGTCATTGGATACCCAGCACCTGGTGAGACGCTGACCGTCGCGACTGTAAGGGAATCACATTCAACGTCTATATGTGCAGCAGAATCTGGACTGACCGATGCTGAAAATCCAGACTTCCACGCTCAATGCTCCCCCCGATGCAACACCGAAGTTCACCTATCAGCTCTGTAGTGACTGTGCGCCGATATTTGTTATCCGGGCAGTTCCTGGCTACATACCTGGCGCGTGTAACGGCTGCATACTCGACGCTGTGTTTGACTTGCCTAGCAGTACTTCGGACTTTTACGGCAGCATCAGCACGAGCAGCACTTTGAGCAGTGCGCCTGATCTCCCCGTCAGCTCTATTGACGCTACTTCCACCGGAATCCCGGGCTCCACAAGCTCACAGAATCCGAGCCCCATATTCACGCCGACGATCTTTCCCGGCCCCAGTGATGCCGCCGATCCCAGAACAACATCAGCGGCTGGTGGGGGCGGATTGGTCACCGTTGTTACTGGCACTGCGACGCTGACCCAGATCATTACGAGTACAATTTACCTTTCAGCTTCACCCGGAAGTGACGATCAGTTCGGAAGAGTGGTCACCACATGTTACCCAGTGACGACGTGCTCTGAATTCACAGCCACGTTGACTATACCCCCGGAGTCATGCACGACCTATACTACGACGAATGCAATCAATAACCAGTTTGAGACATGCACTGAGCCGGTCCCCTCGTGGACACCCTCCTTTGCAAGTCTAACGCGATTGCCTGCTGCAGAATCTCAGGAAAACACGCCGGAGAATTCGGATGCTCTAAATCCAGATTCAGCGACGAACAACTTCGCAGAGGCAAAAGCAGACACCGTATTTGATTCTTCACCCCACCCAGGTGCAGATAACAAGGGATTCGCATCTTCAGGATCTCAGGCCAACGACGTACCCGTCCCTCAAGCCGGCGCAGATCCATCCAGTGACGGTGTCGAGGACGACGTGCCCTCGAGCGGCATCTTTGGCCCTACATCTCCTGCGCATGCACCAGAGAAACTGACCGGTTTCCAAGACAGCAAAGTGATCGACTCTGAGGAGGAAGGCCCTAGCTCCGTTCCGTCTTCGCCGTCCGCAACAGACGTTGGAGTTGGGAACACGACGTCTGATGTAAGTGACGGTCGCTTTGGCATTGATGTCCCATCTACTATCGCTCAATCGATTGGGTGTTGGGCGAGGAAGACGGCTTCGAAAGAAGCATTGATAGTCATTATCGGGCTTACACTGCTGCTTGTGTGTCTATAGGAAAGTGTCTGGTAAACGTTGCAGCGACTGGACAAAGAATAAAACATTCTGCTCATGATCATCGCAAGCTCATACAAGCGACGTCGCCGAAACGTCCTCCAATCACGTTGGGCTCTTGCCGTAGGCTCATGCACGTGTAGATGGATTATCCTTGAAGCCAGGACGGCCCACCACGCGGCCATTGTTAGGCGAGTAAGTGCCCAGGTGGTCAGGAATGTCCACGCCCGGTGGACAGTGGCTCGCTTACTTTTAAGTCGCTTAATTATAACAAATGTGGCACACGAGGAGAAGAATGCCTAATGCAAAAAAAACTGTTACGTAGTATGGCTGGCAAGACAAGGTTGGAGCTCCTTCTTGTCGAAACACGACCCACATACACCTTGACCGGTCAGATTTAGGACCGACCCGGAGATGCACATGATAGAAAGAGGAATACATTCAGCTCCATGCAGGAGACCCGAAATGGAAGTTCCCGTTCGCGCTTAAGTAATTTTTCCTGCTTTATGCTCATGTCTCAGAGCACTGATAAAGCACCCAGGCAAGAACAGCATCTCCTCGCTCAGCTCAAGGACGGGTCCGTGTTACCTGTCACATCCCGGGTACACATCCCGAATTCCGGACCAGGAACACCATGTCTTTTCTTTGCTGACGACATGCGAGGTGGTCTTGGGGGCAGCGAGGGCCATTTTGATACCTGCAGCATCGCGATCGTGTGCAGATCACTTCATTATGCTACTTGCGTCATTGGTGTCTTGTCCATTGGCCAAACATGAGCATTGATAACCTCCGCAATGTGGTGTTACTGTTAAGCTCACCGCTTGGTGGCTGCCTCGCACGCACTTTTGGCAGGTAGGTAGGACACGACAGCATGGTCGCCAGGCTTCATCTGCCCGCGGAACCCACGGGACCGAAACGCTTGATGATCACGCTGCCGTCCAACTTCTTCCCTCCCAACCCGCTACGCAAGGCAAACAAGATTTCCATGGCACGCCAAAGCAAAATGACAACACCTTGCGCGCCTAGCAGCTGATCCTCGCGGTATGAACAAACCGGCTCTCGCCCACGCCGAGCCACGCGCCTGCGCGCCGACAGAAAGGCTGATTTGGAGACGCTACGGTGAAGGAAAGCCACGTTGCACACGAGAGCGGTCCGAAATGCATAGACGCATGCGAGTTGTGAGACAGGACCCTCCTTCAGCCCTTCACGTACATGTGCCGGTGAAGAAATAATCCTGGCCTTGTGTCACCCATACTTCCTTCTCTCAAGCTTCTTCAATGCATCCCCATGTCACTTTTTTCGCAAAGCCGGACAAATTAGTGGTTAGCCTCAACACGGGTCCCCGCAGGATCTTAGCGAGGAATAGGCTGCCAGATGCCGAAGCTGTTGCAAGACACAGGTTATTGATTATTGGGACGAACAGGTGTGTCGGCTGCAAGCTGTCGTCGCTCGCGCGTAGTTGTACAAGTCCACGTGCGTGCAATTCCATTGGTCACCTGAGTCTTGTTTGTGAGACATTTGGATCTGATGTTGATATCCCGCACGGCTTGTCAATATTGCGACCCTTAGACTCGGGATCTTCAACAAATCGGTCGCGTCTCACCGCCCCTAAACCCGCCTTTTTGGAGACAGCCTTGTATACACGGAGAGAAAAAAGCGTCCGAGACATTCGGGGTAAACCCCGGCACTTGCAGACTCGATTGGTGGCATTGAGCTCTAGCACTCTTGGAACTATCAAGCTGCTGCATCGCGGCACGCTGAATGCTGGCATGTATGTCTTTGAAGACATTTTTCGATCAGATCTCAAGGATGCTCAGCTCAAAAAGTTTGGATATACATATTGGGCCTTAAACCTTGATCAGAAATGATCGACACGTTCAATTGGATTTTTTCGAGTTGTCGCTTTTACGCTGTCACCTTCCAACACCGTGAATGCATTCATAAGACGTGGGGGTATCATATTGATATCGTGAACGGATCATCTCCATTCCAGCTAGCCATCTAAAGCACCTTTTAGGCGAAAGCTGAGAGACTAACAGGGATTTAGACGAGAGAGCTGCTGACGGACAGGCTACTAGCCGGGGATTCGAGGCCCGCCCGGCTAAGCGAGCTGAAGAATCCACCTTGCCAATCAAGAAAAACCCTTCCTTATTCCCGGTAGGAAGGCAAATCACCGGGGAATACGCACGTGGCAGACAATCCTAACGATGCTAGCAATGCAAGTGATTCCTGCCGCCCATGCGCCTTACCTAAAGCTGCCAGTCTAGCCGGGAGATAACCGAACATCTCGGACTAACTGGGCTGGATGGATGCCCAAAGTCAAGGTCGGTTTAGACCTGAGACAGGACAAGCTGTTGACAGGCACGTCCTGGTCTCATTGTAGCAAGAATAGAGCTGACTTTGCTTCTTGTCAATTTTGTGGAGTGACTCGGCCAAGAACGGCTGATCTTGGTTTGAAGGCATGGCTGTCACCGGTGAGGGCTCCGACTTCCTGATACTGTCAAAGACAGGATTAGTATTCTCAGCGAGCCGTCGTGGGGTGCGCCATCGTCTTACCCCCACGCCTATTCATCAGGATTGGAAGACGTATAAGAGACTGCGAGAGTCCGCAGCGATTGTGTATCACGCGATGATGGGTTCGAATTATCTTTGCTCAACCAGGAATCTTGGGCGACATCTTGGGACTTTCCTCTCAATTATCACACTTGTTTTTTTGACTCTTTGTCGAGGAATCCGAGGTTTTTGCAACAGAGTCTTGCCCGTTATCAGACGAGGTGCGAGAATGGACTGGTATGTGCCTCTTTGCTGCCACCTTCCTGATCAGAGCGCTGAAGTTTGTCTAAGCAAACCATCTTCTTCCGATACCCCCACTGTTGGCACCTCGAAGTCCCAGGCCAACGGTCTTGCTTCGTCACGCACACAGAGTTTCGTCCAGGAGCCTCCGAAGAGCGGCAACACCCTCGCTACACTGCCATACCAGACTGCGGACGTGGATGCTCGACGACGAGAGATGAAGGTGAAGATGATGGACTACATTGCTGGCTTCGACCACGAATTTCGTCGATAGAGACCGATTTGCAGTTGTCTTGAAATCACGATATGGAGGGCTTCAGACAGGAAATTCAATTAGAGCTTTTGCTTGCTGAAATCAAACCTCGGCGAAGGACTTCCGCAACCGAAATCATCAGCCAGATTGGGGTAAAGTAAGGTCTTGACCCACCTACACTATGAAAGGCCTAAAGATGTGTTTGTGAATGAGAAATCAAATACACAAGTCTCGTGGTACTACAAATGCTCTGATTGCAACATAGCCCGTCCTCAAGTCATACCGTCTTCTGACCGAGCATGACGAACGACACCCTATATTGAGAAAATTCTTTGGAATGTTTTCACCAAACTCTACTAAATGACCCATACTCTGTTCTAACGGAAATATGTCCCAAATATTGATCGCAAGTAATCGACCGAACAGAGTGACACGCTAGCTGCTCCCAGGCCTCAAGAAGTACGTGGCTATTTTGTTGGCATAGGTTCACAACTCAAACACACCAGCCACCAATAATAACAAGTGATGGCTAAGCGCCAGAAAAAAGGAAGATTTCATTGGATTACCTCGGCGAGAAGTTGACATGGAAATTAAAAAGATCTCAAGGCCCGATTCCCATCCCTTGGAAAGCCGATCTCAACTCAGATGAGAAGCTGATTAATTGCTGTTACACAAGAGCGGGGTTCTGGGACGAGTTCTTCAATGAGCTAACCCCGGCACGAGATCGACCTTCGCAGGCAGGTTAATGCTGGCCAAGGTATGCCGGTAGTGTTGAATGGGGCCGATTCTTTTGGAGCCTCTGCTTTTACGCCTTGCAAAACACTACGGGCATATCATCTTGGACTCGCCGTGACTTTCCGATGTGAGTCAACAACCCGAGTCGTTTCTGTGAAACCCCTTTAGGTCTTCCGTGTCACGGTCAAGGAATTTCCGAGCTCACCCTGCCGATGTCACCGAGCGGGAGCAGCACATGTGAATGAAACCAGCTCGTCACCTACAGGTGTGACCGAGGTCTTTGTACTCAATGCAAGGAAAAGGAGTCGGAAATTACCGAACGATTGAAGAACTCCCGGCTTCTGCTGTCGCTGTCATTCCTACATGAACGCACAGGGATAAGACAAGCGGATGCATCACCCGGCTTCCGTTCCTTGGTCTCGAGCCCAGTCGTGTGGTACGAAAGGGCGGCACAGGTCCAGGGGAATCGCTATAGGAAACACCGGACGCCGCGGCCATGAGATGGTGGATCAAAAAAAAAGTGAGACAGACCATCTACAATCACTTTTTTGGCGACCCGCAAGCCGCAAACCCAGGTGGCGCTGCACACCAACATCTCGTCATGGCGCTGGCCCACAGACCGAATCAGACCCGTTGACAGGTCTCGGGGAACCAGCCGAGCACTTTAAATCCAGGTCCACGTATATTGCTCGTGATATTTGTCTCCGATCTCATGGTTACACCAGATCTCGTATCACTCGGCTTTTTTGCTTGTTCTAAGTAAGTTCCTTCCCGACCGCCCCTTCCGGACCATCATCCAAGAGCAAAAGCAGCGACCTTCGCTAAGACGGCCAATAGATCAACACCATTGTGTGATCGGTTTCGCGAGCACATGCCATTCCAGATTGCTGAATGATTTCACGGCTCGGTGGGTCTCCGGCTTGGGGACGTGCGCAGAACCCGCGAAGAAGGAAAAAGAATTGATGCCCGATCGATTGCTGCGATCTCAGAATACATGTCATATTAATCGATTCGTATGCTGACCTTTCAAGTACTGTTCTCCTGTCTCACCATATCTGCGCGGTCAGCCTTCCGAGGTTCGTTTGGCGTTTTTGAGTGCTGATCGCGTGAGATTACGTCGCACACATGCACGATGGGGATGATCATCTGCAAACATTTGCTCATCACAAAAAACCTTGCTGTGGTATCTTTCTCGCGGCTATCGCGGAATCGCGATAAAAATGCCCTGCGGGTCCATGTCGGAAGGCCGACGGACAAGGCTGCACTGCACCAATCACACAGTGTGATCCCCGCATTGGGACTAGCGTTTCAGCCTCGTCTAAGTCCGTACCTAGGTATGGACCGAGTCGCGTCAAGCCCAGGTCTCATGTGCTGTACGACTCCAAAAAAGCCACCGTAATCTGCCACGCGATCAAGAGACAATATCTCTCTTACGTGAGAATCACATGGAGGATGCACGGGGAAAATGCGTATCTACTTTATTTGGTAGTGTGTGGTCTGCACCTGCGGGTCGCCCTCGTGCCGTGGAGCTTTGCGCGGGTTCGTGTCTGTTTCAGTTCCCATCGATATGGGTGTCGTCGGCGAAAGTCGTACCAAAAATACGCAATCCGGAATCTTCGGGTAGAACCGTCCGCTAGTGAGCCCAGAGATTGTCGCCCTCGCTGGTCGGTGCCAGCCTGCATGTTCGATTCGGCAGTCGGTGACCAAGAAGTGCACATTTGGCCCCTGAATTCCATCCATCACTCGCGTTCTACGGCCAGAATGTGCCTATCCATCTGGTGACTGAGTGTATGCTCGGAGATGTGCAGTCCGCCGCGGTCTTTCCATCATCACCTCTTGCAAAAGACACGACCAATGAGTCATTGTCGTGGTTGAGGCGAGCGACATCAATTGAGTTCTGGCCGGCCTGTCCAGCTGCAGGAGGAAATTACCTGATTGCTTGGCAATCTCCCTCATCACTTATTGACGGGACTTTACAGGCGGTGTCACAGCGTCGTTAGTTGCAGTGCAATCATAGCAAGTCGGCAGCATTGCGACCATAGACACATCATTCCGTGGCAGAGTGCCCACAATTGGCCGAGATGGGCGACCGAACGACATTTTAAGTCGCTTTCGCCGACGGAGACGTACGATCTACCATAATCTTTGCTTCTTACTAATGCTGACGGAAGTGAGGCGAGCCATGCTTGTGTCGGTGTCGGGACCGAGATCACCGATTGTTCGCCTATGCTGCGCCGCAAATGCTGCAAGTCGGCGGTATGCTGGTGCCTGATCTTTGCAATTTATACTGCTGATCTCAACCTCGACCGTGCAGCTTGTATAAACGGCCGCTCACTCACTCTTGAAGACCATCACGCCTGTCCACTGATCTTCTCTGTCCGGCCAGCCTACCACTATCTTTGATGCTTGGGTGTTCAGAATGGAAAGTTGAATAAGGATGGATCTCGATGGATATTGTACTGAGATCCCGAAGTCTTTAAAGTCTTGAGCTAGGAAAGTAGCGACATCCTGAGAATGTCGTTTTGGACAGTGAGGACAGACGTGTAAAGAGGTGCATGCTTCGCCACCAACATTTGCTCCAGCAGCCGACTGACACATATTCCGCCTGTGTGACCCAAGCCTCCCATATAATGGATTCCGAAAGATATGTCACATTGATCGCGCGAAATAAAGCGGGCCAAAAATGAGCGAGGCTGTCCGGTCAGCCCACATCCAGGCGCCGATTCGCCTGGCCACAATGCCTTGTTCATCCCGTCTATGCCTAGCACGTAAGGAGAGTACCGGGACAATGGTCATCAGAAGTGATACCGCAGAGGATCTGCGAGGCAGCTCCTTATTCCGCCTGAGACAGAGGCGTCCGCGTCACCTGCCAGCTGCACCAAAGCGCGGGTGGCTGGGCTCGGCCGGTGAGCCCGCACCCTACAGCCAGAGTTCTCCAACCCGACACCTGTTCCTGGGAGAGAGAAGATGCATTGACTGCCCGAGATGTAGTTGCTCTTGTTCGACCCGGCATTTTGTTTTGAAAATTCTTCAGGATGCATTGCTTCCTGATCCTGCAATGCACATCCTGAGGCATCCTCATACCCAACCAGGTCGGTCACGCGCACCCCTCGGTGTACCCCCAACTTGCCTGGAAGTGCAGAAGTATTCTCCGGGGCTGCCTTTCATTTCATGAAGGGGTCAAAGCCGTAATATGATTGGGTGACTCTGCCACAACCCCCCGTGTGGCTGTCTCTGATGACACCAAAAGCGGTATCGACTGGCCTAACCGTCGTTGTCTGTGTGTGTCCCCGCATGTAAGTCACAGCATGATCCTGGTTCGGGTTGGTGACGGGGAGAGTCAGGACAAGTCCCATCTCAAGAACAAAGAGGAAGATGAGCGGAGCATCGTACACCACCCAGAGCGTCCGTCGGGCGCAATGCAACCTCGAGGGAACGTCCATTCAAGTTAGCTCCACTCTCCATCTCATTGAACGCCAACCTGTCAAATTCTAAGACAGTGACAATGCATGCTTCTCTTGTTTCAGTCCCCCCCGCGTGGTTGCTTTAGCTCATCACGCGCTTGCCCTTTCTTGTATTCATCGTTCCCAGTTCGGTCAAGATACCCACGCTGACTCTGGTCGAACATTTGCCATGCATCAACACGAGCCTCATCTCTTCTCATTGAGATGACGGCTTGGAACAAAGAAGTAACTTACTGAAGAATTCCCCCACAAATGCGCCGCTTCGATCTCAGATGTCGATTTGTGAGATGTCAGATCTGAGAAGTCGTAAACGGCCTGTCAGGGAAGAATGCACCGCTTCCCTGCTGTGTCCCGAGCATCTTAAGTGAGCGACAGGTCACGACAGGGAAAGGGATGTGACCTCGAGGCGGCTCACCATAACTGGTGCCCGATGGCTTCGGGGCGAAGTTCATGACAATCGCGATGTCCGACGTCTTCATTGGCCGGGGGGTTAGGTTCAGGGAATTGGGCCTGGCGGTTCTGTGAGGAAAAGCAAGCAACGAAAGAACCCTGCAACAACGTCGGTTGGGCATTCACCACGCAGCTACAGAGAGCGACATACCAGGTGTTTGCTCAGGAGTGATCGAGGAAATCGAGGTTGACGGAGAAAATTCGGTTCTATAAGTATCTGCTCTTGTCCTTCAAACTTTTCTCTTCTCACTTTGAGAGCTCAGGTAACTGCATGAGATGCTCTCTTTATGCGCGCTACGGTGATTTAGTTATTGTGCATGATTGACAGAGGACGACTGAGAGACATTCACGGTGTGCCCATGGACAGGTTGGCCCCCATCCGTCAGCTGATGATTGCGACTCACATGCTCACCACTGATAGACCAAACCCATCTCCAATCAGGGCCCGATCGACTGCAGAGAACCGCGTCCTTCGTTCCCGCCGCCTGCAAGCCTTCCTACAAGAGCCGCCCAGAGACGGCAACATTGCCGTCATATTGCCAGATTGCACGCCCAAACCCAAGGTCAACAAAAGAGAGAAGGAAATTGCAATGAATGCGAAAATCAAGACCTTCTCTCAGCAATGGAAAAAGTAGCGCTGAGAGGCGGAGGCTAGGTGCCGTCGAGTAAGTCTCCATCTGCCCACTTGGCCCTGTCGCACAATCACCCCCTTTCCCCGGCCCGAAGCCCCTCATATCCCGCCTGTCCCTTCAGATCATCTTTTAGTTCTGGTTTGCTGACTAAGATATAGGTGGAAATACTAATGCCGTGAATATTGCTCTTGTAGAATCGTGTGAGCTAGAATAGGGATGATAATAGCGTTAGGTCAATGTCACGGAACCGTCCTCGGTCATTTTGAAGGAAATAATCAGTATCTCCGCGTTGTCTGTTCCTGATTCCCGGGAGTCCTTATTGCTCGGCCCTGTGTTTTGAGAGCAAAATTGTAGTACGTCTTCCCAATGAGCTTGATGCCTGGATGCCGCAGCGCCGTCACCCAAACTTTGATCACCAATCTGTCCTCACTCTATCCCCTCGATGACCTCTGCTCCTCACGGAGATGGAGCGAGTCTCCTTGAAGAATCCTTGGGGTCTAATCCCGCTGACAAACCCGCAAAAAGGACGTGTTCTGGCTGGTGTGCTGGCGCTGATCGCGTGGTACAGGAGCGGGGTTCGGTTGCAAAATCACTCCCAGCTCATGGGGGGTTCCCTTCAAATCCCGAGGGAGGCAGCGAGGCTCTCAGATGCCCGGAACAATATCCAGAGTGGCAGGGACCCAAGGTCAAAGACTGACCGAGGACATGGGAACAAGGGTACGTGTGGGCTCACCCAGGGACGTTCTCCATTCATAGGCTTTCACGGGTCCAGTTGCCCCTTCTCTTTTTCTTTTCCTTTTATGGTCTCAAAAACTGCCCTGTCTCTGTCCGAAGAATCAATCGATTGTATGCGGGATGAAATTTTGACCGCAATGGCTCCTTTCCGCCCGTTGCACCGCAGGATTCCGCCTACTCGTCTTCGCCGACGGCGAATCAAATCATGTGCTGTCGTACGCATTGGAATAGGCCGTTGTTCCTACATCTCCACACACCCCAACCTTTCACACTGAGTCTGGAGTCTAGGCCTCTAGTGTTGTTACACCTTGACGTTATCTCGTGTGACACATTCAGGCGCCAATCGTCCACATGGGCAAGGCGACACCGAAGGCCGGATCTAGTCACCTCGAGAGTGATACGGTCACAGTGACACATCGACACGAAGATATCAATATGCCCAGAGAAACATCGTGATTGACAAAAGGACTAACTCAGTTCACATCCTTGAATCTGGCATTAGGATGAAAGCTCTAGAGCCGCATAGTTGGCCGCAGGCATCTGGCCCAGGTCGGAACCAATAGGACAAGCGGGCCTTTCCCCGAACCCTGTGTTCGGGTACCGTACACAAGCTTACGTAGGATTAAAGTTTAAGCAGCAACCTGTCAGACAAGGGGCAAGAGGCAAGGCGATCATAGTGATTTTCATTGTTGGTGAACTACTACAGGGATCCCCTGAGCTGACATTGGCGTAATGGATGTGTGTGTATGTTGCATGAGATGACATCTCAACCTATCTGACAGACCAGACACACTGGGCGTGGGGAATTATCGCCGTCAACTACATGAGGCTGGTCAGTCACTATCGCTCCGACACAAACGAAGATGGAGACCCAGAATTCAGTCAGACTCTGAGTTGTCAGTCCACTTGCGCGGAATAAGGCCTTGATGGGGTGGCAGAGCCCTGGCGGTCTCCAGACTTGCTGATAAAATCGGTGAAACACATCTGCGATTGGCGCTTGTAAAATGCGGGAGAAAATTCACACAATTCAAAAAGTAGATCCTGCGGACCTTCTGGGTCAAGATTCCCCTTGGCTTCATCGGCAGGTTTTGCCGATTTGAAAACAGCAGTTTCATTCTTTCCAGCACGGCTGTGGTTGGTGACCAATCACATGTGGGGTCCCCAACGCACTGACCAAAGGGTCAAGGCGCAGCCTCGTCTAAGTCACTTCATCCAGAATCTGGCCCTCGCATCTGGAATTGGGCAGACGTGCATGATTAGCGCAAAATGCACGAATTTGAACGTTGCGGAATTTGCAGCTCGAGCTTGTGATTGGGAACTGACGTGTAGACTTTTCTCGCGGAATGGATCTCGAGTGCATGGCAGGAAAAACATTGATGTGAAGATCGGCCACGGCAAGACTGGAACAATTGAATGCACTTACTCGGGTTCATTTCATGTCTCTGACAGAACCGTTGAATCACCAGCGGTGGTGCCTCATGATGGCAGTGACTGTCTTGGATAGGGCTTTGACTCGCCGCGCTGGTCAGCAAATGGCCACTTCACAGACCAGCCCGAACAGCACTGAGAATATTCGACTCAAGACCTACAAGGAGACTTGATCGATGACCTGAAATGCTCTTGTAACAGAGCGCCGATGAAAATGTAGAGGAGTTCCTTGGTGGATAGGGCCCGAGAGGCAGAGTCATGTTCCTCAGGCCAGACAGGTGAAACAGGGTTCCAGTGTGTCCGGGGGCACACGAGAGACCCCCAAATTAGCCGGACGCGGACCTTGGCGAACCACACTCGAGCGGCTCTCATACAAGTAAGGCAAACTGGGCTAGTACAACACAGGGTAGACAGCCCGATTTTGACGTATGGCACTTCGGTTCCTCCCAGGCGGCATCCGGCTGAAACACACTGTAAATCCCACGTGGGTCTCCATGCGGGCGCAACGCTAAAGGGTCAGCCAACTTGACCGAATGTTGGTTCTGATTCCTTTTTTTGACCCAACCTCTGATATCACTCCCGACTATTTACTTTTTATCTTGTGCAGGTATCTTTCCTGAACAATAGAATGGCTGATCCTTTCTCGATCCAACATTTCTGCAGCAACCCGCTCAGTGCGCGCTGAGCTTCGTTGTGCTCCCCCAAGCTGACTTGAGGTCTGTCACCATGGGACGCAGGCGACAGCTTCTATACCACGAAGGAATATTTAAGATCTTGTAGTCCTCAAGTAAACGCACGAAGATGTTCTCATCAACCTCACGCTCGCCATCACAGTTCTCTCCCGCCCTTCGTGCTCACTGGTTCCCTCAACCGGCTTCAGCAACTTGCTTGTTAAGCTTTCTCGTGGACCTGCAGGGATCACACCCCTGTTCCTTCAAACCAGCGTCCCCTATCACCATCGTACACCGAGTGCCTTATACGCCGAGGCAATCAGTGAAAAGACAATGGACCGGTACGTTGCAATGCCAATGCTATGCATCTATAAGCTAATACAGGCCCATCGTAGAACCACACCAAACGACAACAGCGGCGGCAAGCCTCAGAACCAAGCCCTATCCTCGCTCCGGACCCAACCATTCCTGAAAGAGCCATCCCGCGACGGGAACACCATAGTCATGCTCCCAGACCAGACTGGCGACGAGCAAGCCAGACGCCAACAGCAGACTGCGAGCATTGCAACCAAGATTGCGTCATTCGAGCAGAAGTTTGGACGGTGAAAGGCAGTCGTGCTGATCATGGCGCGATTCTGGATCGCCACTTTTAACGCGTTGGGGCCGGCGGGCTGCGCGCTCACCTTGGATTTGAGCTAGCTCATGCATGTATGGAGAAGCTCAGACGTCTTAATGGCGGAAAGGGCATGGATCTAACTGGGATTAGTCACATTTTTAGGCTGTATCCTTTTTTCTTCTTTAAACAGTCACCTCCTTGTAGTCTAATGATTCCACGGTACATTTTGGGGGATTCATCGTGTACGGGCAGCTCTTGACATGGAAACTCGTCACCATTTTCTATTCATTTCGTTTCCTGTGACAATAATAACAGACATTTCACCCAACTCTCCGACGTGATTGCCATAGCAAAACCAGTTATACAGCTACGCTTGTCAGAACTTTGAAAGCCGATGCGTCCGTGTGACCATGGAGAGTGTGTAGCGATGCCGCCAAGAGTAGGGGTCATAATCTCGCTTCTGCAGGCATAGTCACCCTGTGTGGCTGCCAATTGCTCACGATCAAGAACAGAGAACCACCCTAAATGATCAGAAGTCACTTCTGATGATGTTCTCGGTGACCTTCGATTCGATTTTCCGTAGGTCCCCGGCAAGTGGTGTGCAAACGCAATAGTACGGATCGAGCGGCAATGAAGCAGTCGTCACGGTCGCTCTAATCTGCATGACCAAAAAGAAACAAGCGTTGTTGATATGTCAGAGGAAGACTTCCTCGGTGTTGCTGAGAAAATGAGAAATAGTTCAAGTTTCCAAAAACAAGTACGACCGTCTTCTGTACAAAGATACGAGCAGCCGACCGGTTTAGTAACATGCTCTTTGATGTGACACCGCTTCGAGGTTCCGGGCATTCGGGCCGTGCATGAGTAACAAAGATGCAGGGAAAGTATACTCGAGAGCATTTTGCTTTTCAAAAAGGAGCAAGGTAGACCTCTGCGACTTACTTGATCTGACCCGTGCTGGGTAGGACATACGCTAGTTATGTTGACCATCACGGCTGCATGCAGAAGGTTGGGTTAGACCAAGCAAATAGCCGCCACCCACTACAAGTCAGCTGCCATAGCAGGAGGGGTTGGCGGGTGTATGCATGATTGACGAGGACAGCCGAATCCGCCCGACTGGATACCACAAGAGACCATCTCGGCCTTACTGTTGGAGCAGCAGCAAGCCATTCGGCGCGGTGGCGCGTACGTTGGTGAAACGGCGCATTTGCATATGCATATGTGTTCCCGCACTGATTTCAGCCATGCGAGGGTGATGGGGGTTGCACACAATACCATCCCATCCCATCACCCAGAAACGCCAAGTACCGCGCGAGCTGCGGTCGGCGATTCCAGACCGGTAGTGCCTGGCCCCTTAGCACTACAACGTTGCAAAATGGTGGGCCACCGGTCGAGGCACGCCAGACGGAAAATATTTTGTTGAGCTGAACCTCGGAGGTTTATGTGGTCTGATCAATTTCCCACACCTTGAGGGGGGAGCCGGCGAGACCTTCGTGGCCAAGCTTGCCCTGTCAAAGACTGACTGACTGATTGGGACGTACCTGCATCTGGGTTACACAGCTGACATCAGCCTATGCACGACGAAAGTGGGCCCGGGGCACGGTGAGGTTTCGTCGCTGTCATATTCCCACGAGAGAGATATGCCTGTGAAATGTGACCATCTCAGACCTGTCAAATTTGCTTGTGCTCCACACAATCTGCAACGAACGTGCATGGGTGGGTGATTCGGGAACGCACATGCATGCCTGGTGCAGCTGGCCGCTTTCGAGACGCCCCTCAAGTCGTTGACATGTAGATCCGTATCTATCTGGGCTCTATTGTCTTAAAGATTGAGGTCGGTGCGGGGCTTGTCAGTCTTGACAGGTGACTGTCATATTGTCTCTCGTCACATGGTTGGGCGCGTGACGTGATCGACAACAGGACGTGACTGGAAATCATCGTCAGTCTGGGTCACAGTATGTGAGCACCCTTCTCATAATATTTGCGCTTTGACCTAAATTGACTGCAGACTGGGTGTTCGTTATGGTGCTGAAGCTGACGTCGTGCTTGGTTCTACTGGAGATGAATGCATCTTTACTCAGGGTCGGCTCACGCCGAACCATGGTTCTGTCGCTTGGCTCAGCTTGCTACTTACCACGACACCTGCCCGATTCCTGCCTCAATTTTGCATCGTCCCAACAATGCCTACAGAACTGAGAACACGATATTGTGTTATTCGAACGGGGAGCATCTGTTCGGATTCCAAAGCACGGCTCCATTTAAATATCGGGCTGCCATGCATCTCAGAGTGTAAGAAAGATGAATTGTATAGACCTTGACATAAGGTCCCCTACCCAAGGGGTGTATTTAAGTCCAGGAACAAGAGTAAATGCTACCGTGAAAGCCTAGATACCTAGGCGAAAGAAGGCACGGAATTACTCGAGCTGATCACCGAGCTCATCATATCCAGATAGTCCACCAAAACATCGTCATCCTTATGCAGATCCTGCTGCACCCAGATAGATTGGATTGTATCCTTGACTCCCTGAATACTCCGTATACGGGTGTCTCTCTGTGTCCTCTCAATCAAGTTGATGATATTCACCCTCTGCTCATCTTTGCGTGCCTCGCAGGCGAGGATCAACAATGGGAAGAAGTGCTCGCAGCTGCAATACTGGACCGGGCCCGAAAATGCTGCGTCTACTAAGGAGTCGAGGTTCGCGGCTGGCTTCCATGGGCTTTGAGAAGCCCGTATGAGATAAATCTGGGTTGCCATCCGATACAGTTCCACGGCGAACATGGACTCAGGGTCTGATTCGCCTGAATCCGACTTGATGTGGACATCTTGGATCCTCCTTTCGATATCTTTGAGGTGGTCTTGGTATTCTCCATCGCTGCTTCTCGGGTCGCGAGGATCAATCAGTGTGTCGCTGATTTCGGAAAGGAGATTCATTATTGCGAATGTAGGATTCACAGATGGCATTTTCTGAATGGAAAAAATTAGTGAAAAACAACCAGCGAGCGTGTCTAGGGAAGTTGCATACAGGTCTGTATCTCGTAAGAGATGGAGAGTGAGTATTTCGCGTGGTGGGGCAATTTCCGACTGGAGTTGTCGGAACCAACGACTTGTGGCGCCAATGATGTATCGTAAATCTGGAAATCGTTTCGTGATATTGTACCCAATTGATCAGGTGGCCAGCGTAGCCGTCATACGGTTGATTCTTAAGCTCGGTCGCTTGGATCATGTCCATGGCTCCCCAAGTGTGCACCAGCCATTCGCCGGAGGCTTCCGATGGATGTAGTATCTATTCGCGATTATTAGAAAGATTTATCCTTTCTCCAGATTCCAAAATGCTCCATATTTACCTCGAAAGACCCAAGGAGCATGGATGCAGCCACGTGCTGTGCAGCTTGTGCCAAGATCAGCGGCTCATCCGTCACTGACGCAGACAGAGACTGGATCGCCTTTATCTTCAATTGCACGGCCTGTTCACTCATACCATAACGGTGGAGCGAGGAAAAAGCCAGTACTGCGTAGTATAGAGCAAGCCCTGAGACTGTGTCTTGTGCCATGGCCATGCCGAGTAGCATGTCTCGAATCTGGCAGGGCCGTTGCCCGAACATGACCAGAGAGAGGTGGGCGAAGTTTTGGACTAACGCAATCGTCAACTAACAAGGACCGAGAGGGGGCACTCATCGGCTAAACGGGATTTTTTCCAGCTTACAGTAGTGGACCAAATCCATATGCTTCACTTCCTGCTGAGGCTGCCTCAACAACCGCGCAAAAGGTTGAAGTAGACGCTGTGGATGCGACTGCCCTGAGAAATATCCATAAACTTGCATGTCCTTTGACGTTGTGTTGACAAACAAGGGTTTGGTGGATGTTTTACTAGGCTGGCTCGAAGACAGCAGCAAAGGCGTCGCGTTGCCCAGCGTCATTGCACGTCTCTTGTCATTGTCTCTGGGCCACGAAAGACGCAGTTCATAACCCTCGCAATCGCGCCGGGCCCGGTCACACTTTTTACACGTCGGTCGGCCACCATCGCATTGGATCTTGCGAGCTGGGCAAGCGCTGTTAGGCACCTCTTTTCGAGGTTCATGCTACCGATCGATGTGACGACTGACCTGTACAAGTCCAGCAACCTTTTCGGGCCTTCATCCTGGTGGCGGATGGTCCGGCATCATCTGGGTCCGACTGAGTAGATTCCGACAGCCGATATTGGAGAGCATGGAGGCGATGGTCGATTTAGAGATCCGAAGAGGTCGGAGAAAGTTGCTTTCGATGGGGTCGCTGACGCGCCGTTCTATATGGTCTGACGAGGCGCGGCTAAACCGCCCAGTTGTTTTGTCAGCTCACCCTAAATCCTTCCGAGATGCATTAGTCTTTTAAAGGATCCCTGGATGTTTCCAATCTATCCGCGAGCCCCACTCGAAGCAACTTTTATCGAGCCTAAGAGCATTAAGACACTCCGCGCTTGACCGTTTTAGGTCGCCTGCTTACTTCGGACATAGTCTTGTTCCATCATCTCATGCCGCAGGAGGCATATTCTAGGCGCCAACGGATCATCAGTATACGTGGATTTTATATCGATTATGAATCAAATAGCAAGGTGGTCGGTCATGAGATTTTCTTATGTGGCTGCGAGTTGAATATAAATTGCTCTCGTCCTGCTCTATCCCTGTTGTAATTGAATTCAGGAGCTCGCCAGTCTCAACGCGATTTGCTCTTTCTCCTGTGACACACATATTATAACACTTCTCAATCTCGTTTACAAAACATAGTATTAAACATGACGACCTATCTCATCACTCAAGCCACAGGCCAGCAAAGCCGCTGGGTTATCTTGCATCTCCTCGCAGCCGGATCCAAAATCCATGCTGTCGTACGAGACCTTCAGAAAGTGCCTCCAAGTCTGCAGGACCCAAACATCACTCTCTTCCAAGGCGAGAGCAAGACCTTCGAGGACATCTTTAAGGCAGCACAAGGATGCACAGGCGCTTTCCTCAACACCTTCCCGTACCCAGGGTTGGAGGCTCTGCAGGCCAAGACTGTCGTCGAGGCCTGTCAGAAGGCAGGCGTCGAGAGGATCGTCGTGGCAACGACCCACGGCACGGCCAACAAGGCTATGTGGGATGACGAAGCTACCAAGGAAATCAACCTACACCAGTATTTCTCCTCAAAGGCAACAGTCGAGGAGATTGTTCGCACTGGCGGCTTCAAATCTTACACCATCCTCCGGCCGGCAGTCATTCATCACGACTTCTTCGTGCCAGGTTGTTACGGCAACTTCCCTCGGCTTCCGACCCATAGAGAGCTAGACCACCTTCTCGAAGACGGGGCCCAGGTTCCATACACCGACGCAAACGACATCGGCAAATACGCCGCCGCGGCTCTACAGGATCCGGCCAAATTCGCCGGCCAGGAGATCGATCTTGGCAACGAGCTCCTCACCATCGAAGAAGTCCGTGATATCCTCACCAAGGTCAGTGGAAGACAGGTGCGGGCGACAAAGCGCACCCAGAAAGAGGTGGAGGAGATGGGCATCAGCGTCTTTGGACAGGCGTTCCATCTCATGTCCAACATCAAGGATATGAGCTGGACTACAGCCTCTGCCAAGGAGGTCCAAGGGAAATTTGGGATGCTGTTCACTTCACTTGAGGCGGCGGTGCAGAGGGACAGGGCTCTTCTATTGGAATGCCTCCCAGACGACTACCCTTGCTGAGGTTATGTAGAAACGAGTCATTCCCGTCCTGGAGATTTCGCGATAGGGACTGTGTTTTCATGGTAGTAGCTCGTTGAAGAGATGAAGTCTGTTTTACAGTTTGTACCTCTCACCTTAGTTCCAACAGATCGGCCTTGAAAATGAGTTACATATTTAAAATCAAGTCCTGCGCGTATCATTTGTTGCCTGATGATTGCTATGTCTATCATTGAAAACTTCTTGAGACGCACTCGACATACACATTATCTAAGACAGTATTCTCCTGAACGACAGGCCAGGCGACGATTCTGCTGTCCCCGGGAGACTTGGAATTCAGCTCCGCCGCCTAATTATAACTTGTCCACAAGTGAGACAAAATGTCATGAATCTCTTTGGAACAAAATATCCAGTAGCAACTAATTATATGCGCCATTCAGATAATTGACTGAAATATCTCAATGGCGGTCACTTTGTATGCATTCGGGACACAATGCTCCCTTGTGCTTTTCCATCCATAGGCTAACTTTCCATCCCTCGCAGCCGTTCAAAACGAACTTGCACGATTTGTGCATATTCAGACCTGCACCTGAACGCTGAAACTAGTCTCAACGAATCCCTGCTCCTTCTGATTTTTCTCGGACGTAGTCCAATCGCTCCACACAGCCTGCTGGGTTTCTGCATCCCAATACATCGTCATCTCTGTGCCATCAGCGGGATCCCATGGAGTCGGTTTCTCTTGATCCAAGCTGTCGTCCCCCCTGAGCCATATGCCAGCGATAACCCCGAGGGCATTGGTCATCTTCTCCTCCTCTAATTCAGTCTTGCAGCTAAAGTTGTGTTCCATGTCCTTGACATAAATCATCCAAGTCTTGGCCTTCATTTGCTTCCGCACAGAGTCCATGAGGAGTCCTGGGCCCATCTGGTATTTTCAATTTGAGGTCAGCATGGTCATTGCACGGTACAATCTAGGCCCTTGGCCAGCTTCGGTAGATGCATGGCTCGAGGCATGTTTCGCAATTCTGGGGTAGGGCAATCAACTCACCCAGTCTTTCTCCCCCTTGATAAACAGCACCCTCGTATCCTCGGAGAGTGCAATCAACTCATCCTTCCTCCAATCCGAATCTCGAATTAGCGGATAGCTCCAGAGGATCAGGTTCTTGTTGGTGGAGTACACGCTCGCCCTGGCCGCGCTCCGGCCTCCGAAGCTCCGCCCGCCCATCGCCCGGACGCTCGAGTACGCGTCGTTGAAGAAGTAGCTGAACGCCGCGGTCCGCTTGTAAAGCTCCTCTTCACGGGATCCGGCTTCGCCGCGGTCCTTGCGGAATGCCAGGACCGGGTGGGTGCGGGCCAGCCCCCTCACGAAATGCGTGAAGCCCGGCTGGTAAATGTCGCGGCCGCTTCCGTGCGTGAAGATGATCTGGGGCGAGACGGGGAGGATGTCAAGGACGCCGAGGCCATGATGACCTTCCGTTTCCTGGACTTCTTCCTCTGGACGAGGCCGCTTCCGGCCCTTGCCTTTCTTGCTTTTTGGTGGTGGCAGCGGGGTTTCTTTCGGGGTGTAGCAGAGAGAGACACCGTTGGAAAAGCTTTGTCCGGTAGGCACATCGAAATCTCTATCTGGGTGCTCGCAACCATCCAGTATTTCAAAAACTTTTGCTGGAATTGGTGGATCTTCCCGGATCTCCTCGACCACTCCCGGGTCTAATATCAACGAATTCATTACTGCAGTGTTCGTAATAGTGTGATACAAGATATGGTGGTACGCTGAGTCAGACTTGTCAAACAGAGAGAGAAGACATTGTGGTGGAACAAAAATTTGGACGCGGATGATGTTCGAGAAATGTCTTTATGTCGAAGAAACGCAACGTGACGTTTGCGGAAATTTGAATCACGTGGTACATGCAATGGTCTTTGTCTGGGCTGGATTGCGGTTCGAGAGTTCATAGTCTCATTAACATGGTAAATGAATTGGCGTTTGAATTCGACTCAGCCGCTGCAACCGATTAATAATGATAAAACCTCTATGAAGTATAACTTCTAATAGCGTTTGACGTTTGTAGGAAAGCTTGAATTTCACCAACGCTTGTTCACGGACTCAAAATCTATCCCCCCGTACATCCGATCACAAATCACAAGAAAATTTCAAGACCTAGTTGTAACCAGTGCCTTGACACCCGTAACTTGGGTGGCCTCTTCCCTTAGCTTCCATGATTGCCAATCCTTCATTCGGTCGTGATCCGATCAATTGCATTCCCAGAAGCTTTTCATAAAATGGGACTGACCGTTCCCAGTTTGAAGTGAACAGCATACTCCGTCTCAAATGCGGCATCTCGTCAACAACTTCCTGCACGCAAGTGACCAACCAGCTCCCCAGCCCCTTTCCTTGGTATGCTGGATCAACCCAGACATCTGTCAGATATGCAAAGGTGATATAGTCGGTAACTAGTCGGGCGATACCAATGAGTGTGGCTTCTGGCGCAGAAATACCCGGGTGCTGATGGTCGAGCTGCTCGTATAAACCAAAGGATAGTGAATTCTGGAGCATCTCCCGCATGTCTTGTGCTGGCAATGACTTGGCCCAGTAGAAGTCCTTACGATTAAAAATTTCAATGAGCGTCGGAATGGGAAAGTGAGCGGGGTTTGTTGATATGAGGAACTGGTCTTTCCTCCAGGATCTCTCCTGCAGCTTGGACTTGGTAGAAGCAGCGTCCATGACGATCCTTCGCAGTTTGGTTATACGCGCATTCGCTTGGCGCTTGGATATGGTTGAAGGTGCAAGAGTGAGGTGGTCGGCAATTTTATGAATGGATTTAAATAGAGATGACTCATAGCAAGGCCAGCACCACGCAGGCCACTCACGGTTAATGCCGCGCCAGCTTTGCATGACTCAATTATGGTAGATGCACTAGGAGCCACTTAGTTTCTTTTGTATCGTCTACATCAAATGAATGAGCATCGACATACTGTCAAGTATTCATATATTTGCAGGTTCTGATATAGGCGGTGGTTTTATTCTAATGAAAAACGTGGTGATCTAATCTTTGGTCTTGCAATAATCTTTGGTCGTGATTGCGTGTTGCATCTTAAACGAGTGTGGTTGAAGTCTTGACCCGAAGTAGCCAAAAGAAGAGAGTGAAGAAAGTCTTGAGGGTGGATTGATACAAAAATGAAGTGTTTCTTGACTGCGCCAAGCCACGATCTTCCTGCCGTCATCACTCTTGGTCATGTTTTTCGATCTGGGCATTGCGCTGCAGCTCCTCACGAATGCCGTTGTAGGTCCAATTGAACTCCATATTTTCCCAAGAGTTTACCTCATTCAAGTCACGGCTAGCCAGCTTCGTGTTGAGCTGCACTTGAGTTGCACGGGGTCGTCGAACTGAGTCCCATTGCTGCAGAACCCTGGGCACATCATCTCGCGTTATCTCTGGGTCAAGGAGAAGGCTGAGACCCTCAGCATCTTCAATTGCTTGCCCAGCACCTTGTCCCTGAAATGGAGGCATTGCATGAGCCGCATCTCCAATAAGAACGGCACGGCCCCGCACGTATGTTGGCAGCGGTTCATGGGCGCGCAATTCCCACACTTTGATCTCTTCTGCGTAGCTATGACAAAGTCAGTCTCTCATCGAGCCCAAGCTATTACCTTCTCACTCACTGTATGAAAGCTTTGTATTCCGTGGGAAAGTCCTTGAATATTTCAAGCACCTCGCTCAAATCTCCCTCCTCAAACCACGATTCCCCTGCTCCACTCTTCAAGTAGGTGTTGGGGAAAGCGCAGCTGAAACTAACGTATTTGAAGTTTCGACAAGGGTACGCGATGATGGCGCGGTTGGTGCCGTCGTCGGGCCTCATGATGGAAAGATATGCTCCAACTGCCGGATCCCACCATTCATGAAGATGCCCAACAGCCTTGGTGGCATTCTCGGCAGAAACCAAGAACCTGAAGATGCTTTGACCTGTGGCAGTAGGTCGAATATGTTGATTGCCGAGGATCTTATCCCGGAAGTTCGTGTGAATCCCTGAAGCGACTGGGTATATCTTGTCAGTATTGCCAGGTGTTTGACAAAAAGAGAAGAAAAACGAGGGAGAAACACCGAGGACTCACCAATGATGGCATCCGACGAAATTTGTTGCCCATCCTCCAAAGTGACAATTCCGGTCTCCGTGTCGATATCTGCAACCTTTGTCTCATAGAGCACTGTAGGTGTCTCACCAGGACCATCTTCTGTGGCGAGACGCGCCAACTCCTCGCGGAGATCAGACCTCAACTGGACTGTCCAGTTAGCCCCCCATTTCTGGGGATCATCAGTATGAATGGTCTTGACAAGCTTCCCTGATCTGGCATCATAGGCTTTTAAGCCTTGACAGACCACGGCTTGAGCTCTCTCACGATCCCATCCGAGTGACTCAAGAATCTTGACGGCGTTTGGACCAAGGCCAATCCCCTGTCCTCCGGCGATCCGTGCTGTGTTGCCACGCTCAATAATTTTGACCTCTGCGGAGTGACGAAGGACCGCGGCTGAGGCCAGTCCGGCCACACCTGATCCAATAATCACAATTCTCAGGGGCATGATGAGTTCTCAAGTCCGGAATCAAATAAATTCTAAATGATGGGTGATGTTGTCTTGTGTTGCAAATCAGTTCAAGAATGAATGCAGATGAGAATTTTATTGAACTTCCTTTTTTTCGGATGTCAAGCTGACAATTTATATGTCGGAGTCCCCAGCTTTCATTTCACTAAAATCCCTAGTGGACCACAAATTGATGATGTTTTCGTGCACTACTCAACAGGTACGAAGTACGTGATGATGTTGAATGAAGCCGATGACAAGACCCTAAAACATTGGTCTCGGTGTTCTCAAGTCGCCTAACCAGAAACGGTAACAATATCACCGCTCATCGCCGAGCCCCTTTAATAACCTGTCCGAGCACAATTTCAGATATTCTGTTAGTGAACTACCAGCAAAAGCATAACAGTTAGCCCGTTTCGGATCACTCACCGATGGTTCCGAGCCAACGTGCACGACTCGACGACCATACTATGTATAGGCGGGACCTCCCCCGCTGAGCCAGTATCGCCGCCCATCACCGAGCACATCGCCGCGCCGCACTCGCTAACTAGACAACATGGAGTCTCGAATCAACACTTGGCAATCACGGCCTCCACGCCGGAGGCCGCGGTTGATGATTTCTTGTCTGGCATGTCATGATCGAAAGATTAAGTGCAATAGGGGACGCCCTTGCGACCGTTGCATATCAGCTGGCAGGCCTGAAAACTGTGCCTATCAACAGAGTGACAGTACCAGTCAAAGAGACGGTACTAGTCAACCTCTCCGGAATTCCGTTCAGTCTCAATACCTTCATATTGGTTCCTTTTCCGACAACAAAGCTCGGACAGGGACATCAACCTCATGGGCACTACTACTGTGGGACGTAAGTCTTCCGACCCCTTGCAGTACTGGTGATTGGCCTGGCGCTGAATCAGCCTAGTTTGATGAAGCTCGAGACTACTTTTTCGGGCTCGATCCTAAATACGATTACATGTACAACCGTGTCAAAAGCCTCAAATATTTGTTTTCCCCGGCACAAAGTACCAATTTTCCCTTTGGGGATCCGTTGAGGGACCTTCAATCACTGGATTACCTCTTGTCCCAGCTTCCGGCGCGGGATGTCGTTGAAGCACTAGTTCACAATTACATGCGCACCTACGAGAAGCTCTTCCCCCTCTGGCACCTTGTTTCTTTCGAAAAGGAAATGGCCATTTTCTGGGAGGCCCCTCAGGACGCCGAACGCAGCTTCTTGGCCCAGATCTTCATGATGCTCGCATTGAGCTGTCACTCCGCTCCTAATGGGATCCCAGTACTTCGCCAGCTGGACTTGGTGGAGCTTTCACATTCATTCTTTGGTCTTGCAGATGCTGCCTTCAAGGGCTCGCAATTCATGATGGTCCATGACCTAGCTGTGGTCAGGACACTATGTATGGCAGCTATCGCAAAAATCATGGATCTCATCACTTTCAACGACGCCAGAAGCTGCGCGCCACTGCTGGGTCTTCTCGTCAGGCTGGCTCAGAGCATGTCAATACACAGACACCCGAGCCTGTTCCCCGAAATGCCCGAGTACGAAGGCCTGAACAGGCTCAAGATTTGGACGACCATCTCTTTTATTGATATAATGTCTTCCGTGAGCTATAGTCTACCGTTGCTCATCCGTAACGAAGACCATGACGTTTTCCCTTACTCCAGCACAGCTTCAAGCTCGTCCACAGAGGCCAGCGACAGAGAAAAGTCAAACTCGATGACTGATGAAATATCTGAAGCCCAGATGCTCCTTTCAGAGGCTCTTCCATTGGGATCCTCCATTGTCACCGCTGCCAACTCTGTCAAGTCAGAATACACATACGATCAAGTGGAAACCACGGACAAAAGACTGCGACAGATTTTGAACATGCTCAGCAAAATCAGCGTGGACGATGAGCTTAATGCATTTTCCCTGCAAGGTCTTCTGCTCCAAAGAGCCATGCTTCAGGTCTTCATCCGCCGTATGCTGCTCATCTTACACGAACCGTTTGCGAGGGACTCAAAGAATAATTCGGCCAGCCACACAGCATCACGGTTTGCCGTCATGGAGTGCTCGCTTTCCTTACTCCACTGCCAAAGCAAGCTCAGCGAAGCAGCAACGCTCGGGAATCCGGTGCAGTGGTTTCTCAACTTCTTCAAGGATCACTTCGCATTAGCCACAATCTACGTCGCCAGGGCGATCCGCCGGAAGGATTTTGATGCAGATACACAGGGCCTGCTCCAGACTTGTCCTAAAGAAATCGTGTGGACGGCACTCAGACAATCAGTTGAAATATTCGAAACCCATGCCGCGGACTCAGTCAACCATTTTCGAATCTACATGGGCAGCGTGCATCTATTGGCTGCCCTTGAATCTTTGCAGTCTGGCTGTTCCATGTTCGACAAGATGATTGAGGCTGGTCGAACTGTTATTCGCGTCATACACGCCAAGAAGGGCAAGGAGATTACTGACATGGATTTGTCCCCGCCCAGTGGGAGTATCTCGATATTCGGAACATCAAGTAGCCCAAATGAGGTAGATGATGCGGGCCGTGACTGGGCGCGAGTTGGATATGATCCACTGTTTTTCGAAGAATCTCAAAGCTCGAGAGGTTTGTTCTTATGATAGAGTACTAAGAATTATAATGTCGCTTCCAGTCTCTATATACTGGTGCGGATGAGCTGTCATGTATACGACCAGATTTCCCTTGGCGTATGCTTCTTTTACCGTTGCATGCAGTGCTGCCAGGTCTTGAACTTCACCTCCAGAAGTATTCCAAACATTACTCGTGTTCATCCTTATGGGAACCTAATACTCATGATCACATTAGCAGAACATGATTCTGGACATGAAGAATATCTGGCGCCTAACTCAGTCTTGAACAAAGTCGTTCTCGGAATTGCACGCGAAGCGCAGCAGAACTTGAATGTTTCCGGAAATGTGGACTCATTTGAACAACCCATCATTCCTTATCAGGACCAAGGCCAATTGTCCAGATTCAATCAGTGAAACTTCACATTGCAACTAGATGGACTTGAGGGTATCCTATGCAATGTTGGTACTTTAATGCCTTCTCAATGACGGCGGCGAAGGTCTTCCACATGCCCACAGATGACTTGCTTATGTAAGTATAAGTTACCAAAAGAGTACACCTTGCATGGATGTGGCATTGGGAACCTAGTGTGGTGTTTGTCACACATGTGCATTGCGTATTTTAAGATAAGGCGTTTTGCGGGCCATTCTCTTAAGACACTGGCAGGGGAATCAGCTGGCTGCCATTCACGTCCCAGAGATGTTGCCGAAGCATCTCCGGTGGCTTAGTGCTTCCCGGATAAGCACAACTCAGAAGATAGGCGAGCCGAATTCACAATGCCGAAGCAAGTCCGTCGGCCTGATGCCTCTCGGACAGATAATTGTGCTACAAAGAGGCCGACTGCGCAGAGTTTTGATGCAGCCATGATATGGAGTGCGCCACCGGACCCCCCAGCTGTACGAGGCTTGTCCGTATCATCTCGTGCTGCATTTCAGCACTTGAATAGGCGGCCTCGTAATTTTGAGTATCAAACACAGCAATACCGATCCTGGAAAGTAGTTGTATGATTGCATGGGCCGAGACGTCCGCTCTAAGGAGTGTACAAGCCGGACGAGGTCTAAGCATAGTGGATGATCGCGTTGGGATCCTGATTCATACGATAGACTTGACCACGGACTGCAATATCTAGCATCTAGGTAGGCTTAATTTACCTAGTCTATGCATTCGTTGGTATCTCAGGTAGAAGGGCCAATTCAGTCGAGGTTCGTGCAACTGCGGTGTATGAGAAGCTCCTGAATGAGAACTACCTAGGTATGGAAGCATTGATGAAGCAAAATGAGCTATGCAGCCGATTTTCGCAATGTCGTGCCACGAATGTGGTAAGATCGGGCGTGCAATAATGACATATCCCCAATTCATGTTGAAACAGAGCCCTGGAAGGGCAAATACATGACAGTCTGGCACTGCCCTCAGACCAACGATTTGACATGCTTAGGGGACAGTCGCTGTTGGGGAAAAACCTGAGGTGGGGTTGACCGTAAACCCCGAAACCGTGTAGCCTCTAATGGGCGAACCTCCGCCAAAAGAAGGCAACCACAGGACAGTAGGCAACCAGACGTACCTCAAAGTACCCAGATACAAGCCTCAACTAGGCGAACCGCCGCCCGAAGGCAACCGGAAGACCTTGAGTAACGGGTACTTGGGCACGTATCGCAACGATAGGCAACCAGTCCCACCTCGTGGGGTTTTGTACCTGCCTAGGCACACTGGTAAACGGAAAACCGGAAGATACATGGGTAACTGTATGCAGAGCCTCAAATGGGCGAACCACCGCCAAAAGGCAACCATAAAATCCAAGTACTTGGTACCCAGCGGCCAAAAAAGGCAACCAGTCTCACATTGTAGATGCATATTTGGATATAAGCTGCACAATCCCTGCGGCAAGAAGACCAGCTTGAGCGAATTGAATCCATTTGCAGGCTTGAAACGGGGTTGCCCTGGATTGTCAAGAACTCGTCTGACATCCAGGCCGAACACTGCCTGCGGGACTGCACGCCACGAGGTCGCTCATTTTCAGGAGCTCGCTGACGTATTGCCTCGTTCGAGTGCTTGAATTCAATAGCCAAGCACACGAGGGGCTGACCCAGGCACACTCGATGGCCACAAATGGCCCAACCCGTGCCACGAAACGCGCAGGATTGCGACGAAGGCAAAGGCTTCTGCACGTCTTGATTCGGTCTTACGATAGATATGCGTCCCTTAGTCTGAATGAGTTCCGTGTCCAAATGCACGCTGGCATGTCCGTGAAGACCGGGTGGTGGTGGCAATGGGCAGTCGAGAATCTAACTATATAACCCCTTCGCTGCCCGCATCAAGAGCATCAAATTCGTCTTAAACTATCTACACATCATCCACTTCTGATCTCCTTGGAATACCTTCCTACTACTTAATAATTTCGATCTACTCCCTGAACGAGTCCTCACATCTCTCCTTCTGCGTGCTTCCCCCTCGGAAGAGCTGATGACAGGCAAAGCACACGTCCTTCAGCAAGCACAAGTCTTTCCAGTCACCTATCTCATCGCTAAAAACTCCAAAATGACCAAGTAGGTCTAGGGAACAAGCCTTCTGTTTCTAAATGGAAAGATGCTGATAGAAGATCACAGCACAAACACGGATTATGCTCGGGAGCAAGTCCAGTCCTTCTTTTGGGATAAGACCCAGCAGGGCAAGACTTACGTCCCAGGCAAAGAATCCAAGCTTTCCAGAGCTAAGAGGGTCAAAAAGGCAATTCAAGGTGTCGAGAAACATTTCCCCCCGAACCCACCTTCTGCCCAAAGGCAAGTCCAAGGGAAACAGTCTGGTACGCTATCCATGATGACTACTAGGCATGAATATCTTAATTCAACCACATCATAGTAGAACTCAATGGCGTTGGTGACCAATTTCGAGGCTATGGTCACCAGTGATGGGTAAGTTTACCAAGCTC
>JACBFG010000018.1:897820-908475 GCA_013435955.1 Diaporthe sp. HANT25 | reverse complement strand
CCCCTGTTATCCCCCCCCCCCCAAACCCTACCACCAGCACCATCTTTTCCTCCAGGGCCACACACTTTCTGTAAGATACGGCAGTTGACCCTGTGACAAGCCAGTGACAACCTCAGCGCCAGGTCCAAGTCAAAAAAGTCATGATATGAATATGATGACACGCTGAGTCAAGCCTGCAGAATACGAGGGAAATACGTGTGTGATGTGATGAGATTGTGAGCGTGAAAACATCCGGGATGCCCGGCGCGTGTCTGTGTATCGGAACTAGAAATTAGCTTGGAAATAAATATGAAAACGGAGATTCGTACAGAAAAAAACGAAGGGTACACAGATACCTCCCTAATGCCAAAGCGCCAATACTAAAACTAGCAGCTGCCTAAGGCATACCACGCCCATTTACACACCCATACCTACCCTTTACACATTATACCTATCTACTGCTACATTTAAATACCTAATATATACATTTAATTTCTAAACCTATTTATATTTATAAAACTAGGTATATAAGTTATAGTACCTACTAAAGGTCATAAGTACTATAATAAAAAAGGCATACAAATTAGGCGTACAAATTAGGCGTACAAATTAGGCGTATAAATTAGGCATACAAATTAGGCGTACAGATTAGGCTTATAAATTAGGCGCACAAGTTAGGCGTATAAAATAGGTATATAGATTTAAAGGTATATAAATTGGGCATAGGTATATAACCTAAGTATATAACTGGGGGTGGGTGTAAATTGGCAGATAATATGCTAGGGGTTGGGGGTTGTATCTGTGTATCCTCTGTTTTCTTCTGTGCGAATCTCTGTTTTTATCAATATGATGGGGAAAAGGACGTCTCCCCGCAGGGCGAAAGCATTTGAGCACTCCATTATCCTATGTATACTTGATCAATTTGACTTCCAGAGAGATATTCCTAATGGGAATTGAGTGTGTCCAAGCACAAGTCAAGTCTGCTTCAATGTTCAAGACTGTTATGAGTGGATACAAGACTTTGCACCATTGTGGTTCTCCAAAATGAATGTGGGAGATTCGGTCTCCGGCCAAAAATTATCAGCTCTGTGGGACTGAGTGAGCCTCACAAATCACACCTCCGATCTATGATGTTGTCAAAGCAGTCAACTGACGGGTCAACATCTCCCATGTCTTACGGAGACAAACTCTTTCGGTAAAGCCTGAGACTATGGATCGGCTGCAGAATGGCTATAACCGGTGAACGGCTCAAAACTCTGGGCGCCATCGATCACCAAGTCCTGCATGCAAGCATGGTGGTCTAGACTTCTTCACAATGATCGGGCGTTGTGATGCAACTCGGCAGACCCTGAGGGCTTGAAGGTGTGCACAGCCTTGCTCTTAATAGAGAATCGTTGCCGAAGTCCTCCTCAGCCCAGTCAGCTTGCTGCCATGTGTAGATCTTCCTACAACCGTCAAGTGAGTGGACAGCCAGCAGGATGCAAATTTGTCGCACATGTGGTGACGACTTCGCAAAAGGGGCTCGGTATCAAGCATGCATTGGTCTCGCATACAGGAACTATGTCATATTGCGCAGGCGAGACCGTTCGCATGAGCTTCAAAGGCACCTGATAAGATGAACGAAGCATGTCGAGGTCTAGACCATGAGGTTCTAGACCCTTGATGGACCCCTGTCAACTCTGGGGCTGCGTCATCTCACTGCATCGCTGTACGCGGAACCCTCCGCCTCACTTTTCCTTTCTTATGTAACCACACACCTACTTGACCATATTGCACCCCCAAACTTGGCCCGTAGATCTTCAGTCTGAGGTACATGATATCCCTTGACACTTGAGCCTGGTCGCTGCCTCGAGCTTCGGCTGAGGATGACTTGTCCCGGCGAAAATAGAAAGATCAACACGGTGCAATGCCCGAGATCATCGATCTAGCCCGCGGTGATCACTGCGTTTCCTGGGTGCCTTCAGAAATCTAGACATCCAGAACCAGCTGGCAAGCTTTCATGATGGCTAGGTGCCGCTGCCAAGACACCGGATTACTGAATGAAAAACAAAACATGTGCCATCCTGTCACAGCCCTGCGTCGGGCACGCCTGGAGGTCTAGAACATGCTTGATGTGTTGAAAGAGGGAAGGACTTCTCCAATTGGAAATAGATTGCGTTTTCTCTGCCTTGCCGATCGATACAATGTATTGCGTAGTCGTGGTGCAACAGCCCGAACAGCCGATCGGTATTTTTGCTCGAGACGCTACCTCGGGCGACATTCTGTGATCACTGCTTGGCATATCATAACAAGGTCACTCCCTCAGTTGAGCTCATAATGAAATTCCGAGATTTCCGAGGTCTCTCTCACCGCCGGGAATCCCATGTGCAGATGTGTTGTTAATGTACTCCAACAAAATTCAGAGGCTGGGTTGCACAAGGATTCAACATCACAGTTCAGCCGACGCCGCTGAGAATTCGTGACTGGGCGACCGCCCCTATGCATATGAGATTTTCACCGCTTGTGGGTATTTAGGAAGACGTCTAAGACTGATCCACTGGTGAAAGCAATCAATTGGGCGGCTAAAAATCTGTGACTGGGCAACTGTCCTTATTCATATGACATGTTCACCGCTTGTGGGTATTGAGCAAGACTTCAGGTCTAAGACTTATCTGCTGGTGAAAGCAACTAATCATGCCGTGATTGTTATTTGAACTGGAGACTATACTTCTAAAAACACGAGTGTCAGAAATTTGGGGTAGTCACTTGGATTCGTAGTTGATCTGGATTCATTTATTATATAATAAAGTGAAACTACTTATGTATCTGGGTATTATCTCTGGTGTCGTCTTGCATTTCAGACGATTTAAGTCTTAGCACATGCTTATGAAAACTGAACTTTAGTTCCTAGGATAAGTATGGTCAATATTAAGTGACAGTACTAGAAAGAGACGTGCCAGTCGCCTCTTTCTGCTATTCAATGGTGTAATCAATGATATATGAAAGTTTGATTAGGTGCGCCACCCCATGGTCTGACAGTACCAGTAACCCACCATGTTTCGGGAAGTAAGGGTGAGTACTTATGTGCTGCATTATCAATTCAAAGAATAGAATTCTGAACAAGGAATTCTCTGCACTTTTAGCTTCCCTACAACATCATCAAGCTTTTGTAAAGGAGGATAAAAAATTATCATGCCCCTCTCAGTATCAGCGGGAGTCAACCTCGACGATAGGGCTTCCAATCAGCCTGTCTAACCTGTTCTTGGGCAACTATCCGGTGTGCACTCTCATCCTTGAGCCGGTCTTTTCGCCCATTGCAGATTTATTATGCCTGGTGGACCTAGGTATCCAGACGAGAAAAGGCTGCACGCCCATGAATAAAAGAATAAATAAAGGGCGATGAGTAAAATCTGAATAGCATGGTATTTTCTAGTCCGCCTAGTCGAATCCTACCCCAAGTTTTTTTACTCTACAAACGAGTTCTATTATTTAGTTACAATTTCTTTCACAAGCAAGGCATTTCGTATTATAGGTCAAAAGGATGTCACGAATCATTGGCACCGCTATTATGCTGCACGGTTGCATATGGACACGGATTCCCCACGCTCTTTCAACAATCGCGAAGAAACCAGTCAAGTTGCTCTATTGGATATGACAAGCCCGGGATCGTGACAGTGGACTATTACTGGAGTAACCTCATCTAGAAGTTCTAGAGCAAACAGGACACTCTTGGCCTTCCTCTACAAAGTAATGCGATGCTCCTGCCTGCACCTCCATCAAGATACCGGAAATTGGATCTGACTGGCATGGAATTTGATCCCAAGCTAGAATTGTGTTCTGAGTGTCCCTTCCTCTGAGAATCTTTCACAATGGACCTTCAAAACCAAGAGTTCCTTTCCTACCCTTCCCTTCTCTTTTTCTGCCCTAGTCAAGTTGGTTACAGGAAAAGTTAACTTCCTCTTAAATCTATGCATCAAATCGCACTAAACCCAAATACTGTGTTCAAACCGTGTACTGATCTTTAAGCCGCTCATGGGCCTTTGCAGCGCCTGATCTACTAAACGGTCCAACTTCCCATCCTAAATACCCGCAGTTTAGACCACACCGCTCAACCACCTTTAGAAGAGTCTCACAGACCCGGTATGGTGTGCAGCCCCCATGCCCCCACGAAAAACCTATAAGCATGCTAGATACGCAAAGCATTATGCTTTTTGATTGACATGAAAGGTGAAGAAACGCATTTTGACACGGGCGTCAACAGCCGCTGGGGACGAATTCTCACTCGCCCGTTCGCGAGCTCACCTCCTTGGTAATCCTTGGAGTCTGGCGACACCCTTGTGTGATCAATCATCAGCCTTCAGTCATTAACGCCCACCAGGGGACAATAAGCCAAAGCCTGACATACCCAGGAACACCTGTCCGGACTCCGCGAGAACAGAGTACGCATGGGTGCCTGGGCCTCGACAGGCAAACCTCCCCTTTCCCCTGCTGTCATTGCTATTTTGGGAAAACGTTGCCGAGGTAGGTTGGTGACTGTTCCTGCCGCTATCCGCGCTAGGAACATACGCCGTCTCACTGAGCCAAGAATGCCAGCCACGTTTACACTATGGCAAAGTTCCGCCCGTCTGACACAATCCACCACGGTGCACCATCTCCCGGATCCTCGCCACCTTTTGACTTTGCCCCGGACATGGATTAGGAGTCGATGGAGGCCGGGTTGCAAGCCTTGTAGCCAAGCCTTGCAGGTGTGTGGCCACGCGGTGGGTTGAGATCATCCTCTGGAGGGTTATACATGGAAGAATATGACCGTGCGAAATGCAAGCGACCGTACATGCGGTTTTGCTGGAGCAGAATCACAAGTGCGGTACGGACATGTCGAGCGCCCTCGGGCCTCGCGAGTCCCGGGAAAGGCTCGGGGGCGAATGTCGCTACTCGGCAGAAGCCCGGTGCGTCACACAAAGACAAAGAGACTGGGCGAGTGGAGTGGCGAATGGCACCCTCCTTAGGTTCGACCAACCTCTGCACCTCAATTGAAGGCAAAAGAGATGCAAACCGAGGGGCTGACGACGCGAGAAAAATCTGCAAGGGAGGAAAGGACTCGACATGGCCCATCTTCCGGCCTGCCACGTACATTGGCAGCCAGCGTGAATGCGGACCAAGAGCAGTGGAGAGATGTACAAGGCTATGGGTAAGGTATTCAGTTAGCTTCGTCGCGGCCCGCAGGTCCCTGCACAGTTGCGCCAATATATGGGGTTTCACGGACGACCATCAGGCCACAGCTGCCTCTTTTAGCCGCGCAACCGCCTTAGCCGGCGTCTCGTGGCGGTAAATCATGCCGTCATCCGAGCTTTGCATGCCACTCTGACAGGCCCGACGCGTGGCCATTGTTGATTGGAGGAACAGCCGCAATTCAGTGGCATTGCTCTGCCTGCGACTCATCCGTTCTGTGTGGGCTTGTGTGCTTGTGACAACTGTTCAGTGCGATCGGCGTGTGTGGACGGATTAGCCGATGGCAGTGCGATCTTTTTTGTTTCAGTCAATTGCTGTGGATGCATCTGTGCAGGTTGCACAGTGTAGCGCGTACAGTCTGTACTCGCACCAGGGCAGCTGCGGGCACCTCATCAACTCCACTCCTAGGGCGATGGTAGCTTCTCACTGTCATGTACGTGTGGGAGTCAGCTTTGGCCACAGGGCAAGCTACCAGTTTGCCTGACCGGCTCTCGGCAGTCATCAAAGCTTCGTGCAATGGCATCTGCGCCCACAGTGTATTCTTTTCCTACGAATGTTCACTCTCGTTCCGGGGCAGCTCTTTACCTCCCTGCTCATAAAATTATCAGACCAAGCCAGAGTAGGTGTCCGCACGATTGAGCGCGGTCCGCTCAAGAAGCTGAGAATAAATGCAGGGTCAGCAGCAACGCGCGCACTACGTGGCAGCATTCCTTTTGGGTTAGCAAACTGTCGAGTCAAGCCCTGAGCCTTACAACCAAATATCGGTATTCAGCCGTGGTTGTCTTACAAGGACGTATCTCGTATCATGGTGGGATGGGTGGCGATATCACATAACCTTCGAAGGCTTGTTTACTATTACTACAAAACCCGGACGTGAAAGCACGGAGGCAGGCAGGTATCCCCGATCGTGTGTGTTGCATGCAGTGCTGCCCAGTTCCGACACGCACTTTCACGCTACCTCTCAGGTCACCTTTGTGCCTTTTCTACTGTAGACCTTTGCCCAATGTCACTCTGCGGCAAATTCTTTCGCCAGGGCGGACGGACAATCTCACGAGGCGTTTTTTGGACATGGCACGTATGCTGCGATTGAAACAGGTTTGGTGTAAAATGGTTGATGAGGCCTGTGCCAGTGATATCTGCTTCTTGGACCTCGAGTCTTCCGCACTGTGGCGCCAACGCGGACATTGCAAGCACCATCACATTTCACACGCAGCTTCCACTAGCTTAATTCTGGTTAGCGTACTCCTGTGTCCCGAGATTATCTGAAGCTTTCGGTACGACTGGGGATTACGAGTGTCTGGGGTTGGGATGACTGTGGGGGATCATGCGGGGTGTCGCTGGACACCAAATTTTTGCGGCTCTGCTCAATCCTGAATCAAAAACAAAATGCTGAAAAGTGTCTCACGTGAGGCTGGACATGGTTCGCGGCCAAGATGGTCAAATGGTCACAGGCTGCCTCCGCCGGCTTCACAGGACTCGACTGACTTCACTGTCCCAAGCGAGGCAGCAATCTTGCTGCTCGCTGTACCACCGGTACAAATTTACCGACCAAAGGACCTGACCTTTGACATGCATCCACGGTCGTTTCGGAATTCAGCGTATATTGGAGAGCTGCCATTCCTAGCAACCCCTTCAAAGTCCCGCAACAGAGAGAGCTCTATCAGATAGAGGCCTTTTCGTTTGGGACCCAAGTGTCATTATTGGTATAAGCTCAGGCTTTGTTACTCCTGGCTGGATTGTGTAGGCATCGTCCCACTGTTGTCCCTAGGAGATGTTGACCACTGTGTTCTTGCCTCAGTGATGACAGGCGGGGCGGCGGCCTACCTTGTCCAAACACCAAGCAAGTGGTCTGTCTTCCCGCGCACATATCTCGCTGTAATTCAGGTCCTGAAGATCCTGGCTGCCTACTTTTTTGCTTGTCAGTCGGACCAAACGGGAAAGGGAGGTCAGTCATCGATCCCCCGCGCCCTCTATCCCACCACCTCTCGCTTTCCATCCCACCGCCCCGTCACCCTCCATCCCACCACCTCTCGCTTTCCATCCCACCACCCCTGCAAGGGAAATCTGACAGAGCTTGCTTAGACGTCGGCCACCTGCAGGTACTACTGCAGCTAGCCCCTCATGTATGTCATACCAAGATACTTCAACACAATCACCTGCGAACAGGGGCACGCCCTCGGTACGCTGGTACTTCGGAGTGGATACGACCACGACACAGTGCAGCCAGACGCGAAGGCTCGCCTCGGCGTGTCTAGGGCGGTCAAGCATGCGTGGATACATACCGAGAGGAGGGTGTCTCGTTATTTTTTGGGAACATTGAACGCGGTAGTGCCTCCTTGGGTGCAGGGGTTAATGACTGTACCAACGGACCAGCCCACCATCAAACAGCCACTACTGGAGGCGGGACACCACGATAGCAGATGAACATGAAAGAGGCAACGGAATGCCTATCGACTCGACCACTTACGAAGGACCGCTTCCAGGAGACAGGAGTCGCGGGATGGAATTCGTCAGCGGGCATCCAGGGACCCAATCAGTGCGTGCCTGCATCATGCAACCATCGGAATTATCGCACCTGAGAATCTGAAGCATCCGGACTTGCCCAGGTGGCAGACCGCGAACCACCTAGACGAGCCATCTATCTACTCCGTAGGTATATAAAGTCTGGAATTCTGTCGCATCCTAAGATGTCTCAACGAGTGTTCAGCATCAGTCGGCGTCAATGATATCCCGGATCACTCAGATCCTTTTTGTGACCTATTCCTCTTTCTATATTATATTTAACTATCTTAGAAGCCCCTACGGCCTTCCGTCTCTCATTACAACGCTGTCACTCTTCTCTTCCTTACTCGTGTGCAAGTCACTACAGACAGACGTCGCTCCCCAGAACCAGCACAATCCGGATCAGCCTCCTCCCCAACACCTTGAAAATGTCAAGGTACGTCCGCAGGCTCTTAGATCATCTCGAGGTAGTGGTGCTAATAGTAGCTCAGCAAGAATTCAAGCCTCGCTCAAGACCGTGTTCAGTCCTTCCTCTGGGGCACGAGCCAGCAGGGGACCACTTTCGTCCCAGGCCAAAAGGACAACCTCATCAAGAATGACAGAGTCTGCAAGTCAATCAGAGCAGTGGACCAGCAGTTCGCCAACCCACCCGCAGCTCAGCAGCAAGGCCATGGCTCTCATCATGACGGGAGAAATGCCGACCTGAATGGCATTGGTCATCAGTTCCATGACTACACCCGTCACTGAAAGGTTAGGCCACACATACCTCCCCGCCCTCCTCCCTTGTCCTCCTTGAAGCCCTCTCGGCTGACCTGACCCATGACAGTCCCGAGGCACCGTGAGCCAAGAGGTTTCTGGTCGCGCATATCTACCCGGGTTTGCCATGGCAGGAGCTTATCACTGGCCAAGTGGTCCAAATGCCGTGTTGTCGCATCGTCGTGGGATGGTGTCAAGCCCCAGCCCGTCTTGTTCGTCGCTTAAGACGCGAGAGGGAGAGCCTCATGGCGAAGACACCTGGCGTTGTTGCCAGCTGCTCTTGCCATGCTTTTCCTACCCCCATTGCCCCTTTTCTTTCTTCTATACCCCATCTCGCAACGTTTCTGATGTTTCCTTATTCCATTTCTTGCTCCAAGTCGTTCTTCTTATCTCCTGCTTTCTCATGCTTTGCCCAAACGACCTCTGTCCTCACTGCTCTTGCATTCCCTCACTAGTCAGTCACACAATCAACCTCCCCCACCAAGTCACTCTCTTCCCCTCTCACAATACAGCCCCCCTCCCCTTCTCGTTCGCCCCCTGCTCTTGACTTTCTTCCTATTCCTCTTCTTTTTACTTCCCTGGATCGGACTAGCGACACGGGGAATGTCCACTCCTCATTGTACCACTTGACCGTCTCACCATGTTATATTGGTCCAATTTCTCAGCTTCAGAACCCCTCTACCACCAGCGTCTTCTTTCATAGGGTTTCATCACGCCTGGTGATCCAAGTCTATCTGACGACACCCGCATTCACCATTTCTGCCTTCTCGTACTTCCTTCTTCTCTTCTACACCGTACTATGATCATTATTAGGCTCGAGTTTGGTACGGACCATGTGGCTCACGATGATTTACAATGAATCGTGAGGACAGGATCAAAGACTCTTCTTGAGGAAAACCATAGAATAGCTTCGCAACTTCGCGGGTCAACACGGAAATGGTTGGCTTGGAAAGGGAAGTGTCGAATGAATATCGTGGCTCAAGTTCAGAAAGACCCAGAAAATCCAAGAGAAGGAAAGTCTGCCAAAGTCATTGGAGATCGGCCCAAGCGTGGTCCTGCACCAGGGAAGATTTGTTTCTGGTAGCCCAAGATCTCCATCCCGTAACTATAGGGTTCAGCTGATGGCGAATCTGTCAAGTCAGACCAAGGGAAGGGAATGAAAAGTTGTGATCCTTATTTACTCAGTGGGCCGGATTTATAGGTAAATTTTCTTGTTCATAACAAGCAGTTGATAGAAATAGGTGGTGAATGAAGTCTAGCGACGGATGGGGCAGCCATGGGATGAACGAGAAGTGAGGAGTTGCGCACAATGAATGTCACATAGGTCTGAAAATTACGGTGTTTATTTACATAGTCCTTCCATATAGGTAATACGCCACCCAGCTTCGAATGGCGACACTCACTCATTGCCGTGAGAATGTTCACTGTGCTTTCACGCTCCGCCCGCTCGATTTTCCAATCACAGTAAACTGGGCCATGAAACTCCCGTGCCCCGAAGAAATCATCTATCAAGCGTGCAATTAAGATTGACCGAGCTGATTACTTCGCCATTTTCCTGTCCCTCTCAGCATCGACGGGATTCAGCTTCGACGATAGGGATCCCTTACAGTCTGCCTGACCTGTTCCGGAACGCGTTATATCTGTAAACAGAATTTTTGTCCATTACAGCTTCAATACTTCTAGAAAGACTTAAGATCCAGACGATAACGCATGGCATGTCCATATAACTGAGGACAAGCGGAATTTCAGGTGTGAAGCTTGAAGACAGACACCTACATAATATGAACTGAATAGAAATAAGTTACTCTGCCTGGTAAAATATTGAACTAGGATCTCTAGTTTGTTTCTTTTTAAACATAATACATATAAATCTTTTGTCAGCTTGTTGTCCATCATTGGAGTACCCTGGCCTAAGAGGCCTAGCATGAACAGGTTTCTTATGGTCCTCCTGTCAGGACAGGGTTGAGAGACATAGCAGCTGGCCTCAAATACGTCGGTTCAACCGTGGGCACCATCTCTAATCAAAGAGGAGGGCATTCAAAGGGCCGGTCCATGGGCACTGCAGAAGTTGGCCAGGACGGCATGTAGTCGAGACTCAGTCAGCCGCTTAGCCGGCAATGCACGCCCCACAAGGGTCACGCCAGTGATGCAGTGCTCTAGCCTGCACCTCCATCGGCTGGCCGCCTGTCACAGTCGCTGCCAATCTGCAA
>JACBFG010000018.1:872796-897803 GCA_013435955.1 Diaporthe sp. HANT25 | reverse complement strand
CCCCCCCCCCCCCCGGGTGGCCAAAGCACGGCCCCAGGTAGAATCTGCCCTCGAGCAGTCGAGACACCGCAGCCACCGCCTTTTGTTGCAACGTCTTCATGACTCTTTCACACATCATTTAATGGCCCCCTACGCTTCGGTGGAGCTCATGATGATATTTTGAGAAAGTGAAACCACTTCACTGTGCAAAAAGTCTTGTTCAAACTAAGGACTTCACTTCTAAAATTGTGGTTATTAGATATTTCGGGCGGTCCCTTGGATTTACAATTGATCTGGACTCGGTGCAATCCAAGTATGCCTGACACTTCCGGGAACCAAAAATTTATATACGCAAATAGGCAGATATCCGTAAGCACTTCAACTTGAAGTTTCCTACAATACCATCAATGTAGGCATTTTGATTCCGAATGGATAATTGAAATATCAATCATTGTGAACAGGGAGAAGGGATTTTAATGGTAATGGAGATGTTCAGTTGGAGAATGCTTCTTAGAGCAAAGTTTGATTGCGGTTCTTCGAAACGGCGCATTAAGCCACATCCTTGTAGCGATAGAAAGACAACGCCAAACGGCCAGAATCCTCGAGTGCGTCGTTAGAGTGCACTGTGGGCTTACCTGCCTGTGCCGTCACGCTTTTGATAACTATCAAGCCTACTTCGGTCGGTATCACCGCATTATGTATGGGAAATCTTGCGCTGTCTATGTGCAAACCGACAGATTAGTCACAACTGTCAGTCATGGGTCCAGCTGTGAACTCGGCGGGTCTAGCATAGATTTAGTACAACCGTTTGTTATCCCCAATATGAAAAGCCCAGTCGACCCTAATATCATTGCCCGCGTCATTATCGACGGATCGCTCCTGCAAAGGCGGCTCGAGAGCCTGCTGCAGAAGCGCGACAAGCTGTTTGAGGTGGCCATGGGAAAACAAGATGGTCCGGTTTTTGATCTACGGATTGCGCATTTCTGAATTATGGGAGGCTGGGGGCGGGGCACGTGTGCTTGTGTGTACTCCAGCAGCCGCAAGTATGATCATATTAGGCGGCTGTAATGTTCAACCTACTCAAACATCCTCCGCTTACTTACATGATTTACATCCATATTTTCACGTATGTTGTAGTATTGTATCTAGTTACTCCTAATTTATGTAGAGCGAGTGGCTCGTTGCTTCAAGGTACTTAGGAAGTAGACATAATAGAATGAAGGCACAGCAGGATGTCTTTGGAAGTATTGAAGCGCTAGAGTAATTCATTGTTCCTCATCAAGACTGAAGCTGACCGCCTACACTTAATCAGTCAAACTCTACACTGCAATTAAATCGACTTAAACTTAGCCTTTGCCGGCATTCTCTCAAGTATCTGACAACGTCAAACTTTTCCAAGTCCCACGGTCTTGATCATATCATAGAGGTTTACTAAAGGAGCACTTCTTGAATATATGTGACAGTGGAAAACCGGCCTAGCATGGTGCTCGTCTTGTCTGAACAGTGTGTACGTTAAGGTAGGGTACCATGCAGGTGACCGGGTATCCTTCCACGATAAAGAATATCGGCTCACTGCCATGTGCACCGAAGGCACCAGAAGGACCTTTTTTTGTAATTTGAATCGGCTGACTGCAATGCGCATTCAAAACGCCCGTAAGACACCTGGTCGCGTAAGACACTTGGTCGCGTAAGACACCTGGTCGCGTAAGACGCCTGTTCGCGTAAGACACCTGTCGGCAATTTGAATCAGCTGACTGCTGTGTGCATACGAGGCGCCGGTAACACACCTGTTGACAATTTGAATCAGCTGACTGTCGTATGCATCGTATAGGCATCAAGGTTGAGAGCCACGCTACCGAAACTCCTCCATTCCCGAAACTTATCGTGCCTCAGACCGGTGACGTGCTTCCCAAAAAGCTAGCTTCGTGCAGGTTTTGATGCGTTTATCCTGACCAACGGAGTATAATGGTAAGGGCGCCACGTCCAACCGTACTTCGCCGTACAATGGATGCATTCCTCGTCTCGTGTGCCGTATCGCAAAACTAGCATTGCCCGCCTGGCTATTTTTTACGTGAAAAAGTGATAAACTGATCCCGCATAGTAGATCATTGAATACATGCGTGGTTACCGTCCGCATGGAGATAGGGACAAGCAGAGCTATAGATTACAACACAGGTGGTAGATCATGTTAAGTCAGTGCGGATCATTTGTGTACCTCAAGTCCTCCTGTGGTCTATTCATCTCACGTCGCTTGAATTATCTACGTTCATGTATTCCTGAGTGGCTCAGACCGGGAAGCCACCCGCCACAACTTACTAACATAGTAGTGGATAGGACGTCGCCCGTTGGTAATTACAATTCAGCGAGTCAAATTCCAGCGCAACTAGTACTGAGTATAAAGAAACACAGGGCAGCCGTCTCCAGTGCTAATCTGCAATCCATATGGATTCGGATTCATTAGTTGACCGATCACTCAACCGCATGGGGAAGAAAAGCGAAGAAAAGTCACAGGCTTTAATACGTGACGAAAAAATGCATTTGATTCATTCTAAAGTAGAAATGAGGCCACAATTGGAGCTCAAGTGTAGGCCGAAAAGGGCGTGATACGCCAAATTTGGATCTCAAAGGATAGCCTATCCATAGAGGCAAGTCAGAGCAGGCCTGCCAAGCTCTTTCAATTCGCCCGTGAGGAACACATAGCCCTGTACAGGAGATTGAGAAGACTAAGCAGCCTTTTCTCCCTAATTTCATAGCCATTCAACTCTGCTTGAAACTCCGAACCTCATATGACGTCTACGACCAGGTGCTTTTTGGACCCCACACGTCCTCTATAACTTCCAATTGTACCATTGACGCGCTACTGGAAGAAGGAGGGGCTTATACCATACATATTTCTCAAGATAATGAGAGGAGAAAAGCTACTTTGAAACGTTCATAATCTGCTTAGATAAGCAGCTACTTGTCTTGCGGGATAAATTGCGAGTAGTTGGGATAAATGCTTGTTTGCATCTCTGCATGCCTGGAACAAGCCTGCGGAACGGACATGACCTGCAGGTCATGGTCGGCGGGGCACCCCGTCCTGCAGGTATGAGGCACAGAGCCAAATCACTGCCCAGGTGCCACTGGGTGGCACAGTATCCTGCAGTTGTGCGGCACAGAGCCCAATCATGCTGAAAACAGGGCTAGCGATGGTGTGTATCCCTCAGGACGGTGGCAACCATCAAGATGATGGGAGGGGCAAGTTTGGACAGCAGACCAGAGGCAACCACCAAATGGGCCAAAAGTGCACTAGTGGCCCCTGAAAACCGCGAAGCCCTATACGGGCGCACCTCTGCTTGTAGTGTCCAGCCGCATCCCATGTGTGCCCTCCACCCACCAGGCCGCATGTCCCCGGGCTGTCGGGAGATGGGCTGACACCCGGGACAGAAACTTCTGCGGGTTATGACGCGCTGTCTTGTTCTGATGCTTGTATGAGAAGCAAAGAACGCCTACAGGCACGCAAATGGCCCATCCCAGGCACATCTGATTGCCCAGGCCTCGCGACAATAATGGCCCAATTTTTGCAATTCAAGTGCGGTATCGGGACGGAGCAAGAGGCTTTTCGCACTTATTGATTCGGCCTCGGGTCTATATGCTCCTCTTGGTCCGGTCAGGCTGTGTGTGTACAGATGATTGCGTACCAGCAGGTTTGTGAAGATCGGGTTGCGGTGGCAGGGGGTAGGAGGAATTCTACCTATTCAATGTCGTTGCTACCCGCCTCGAAGATACCTAAGCTACTCTTTTCCCCCTACTCGGATTTATTAAACCGGGAAAGACTACCTAGGTATATGTAGGTCTCCAGTCGATGCAAAGCGGCCCAGACTAGAAGCTGAGAGGCAGCGCTAAATAGTAAAGTCCAACTCCGAGTGCCGGCGACAATTTGGCGCGAAGTGATTGATTGCGTTTCGTTCCGCCCAGCAGAGCCACGTCAAGCTCTGCATTCTTGTAGCCAACTATGGGTGTCCAGCTACGGGTTTCCCAAAGGGGTAGCTCGACCAATTGTATTGAATTTTGGCTTGTCCTGTCCTAGCCCAAGGTGAATAATATTGCACCGAGCTGAGACATGACAATTCAATGTCGGTTCCAGATCACGATGACGCATCCAGGTGGGTGGGGCAACAGAACCCGATTCACTTTCATGTGCGGTTGATGCGGGGCCAAGTGTGCGGCCCGCAGGATTTGAATCCATGTCACTTTCACTGCGGTCAATTCATTTAGATACGTGTAAGGCAACTGTCCATAACATTGTCGAGCGCGGCTGATACGACGTGTAAGGCAACGGACGTGCAGAATTAGGATGACTGTCACTTGTGAGGTAGGCAACAGACCCCGATGCTGCAGTCAGCCTGAAAGTGATGATCTGCCCCGCCACAGCCACACGTACCCAGGTAACTTTTCCCTCTGCTGCCATGGTAATCGATGGCGGCGCCAGATGGTCGGATGCAACCCCCACGTGGTTTGCTAACCTGGGGTGAGGATATCGCCGACCGCGGCGCGACGTGCTGCAGCGGCACAGACGCAACGACAGCACTCAGCCGAGCACACGGGACCGTACTCGTCCCCAGATCCAGGTCTAACTCGTACCCCTTCGAGCCTTGTGGTGGAAGGACACCAGGCGCAGTGAGTTAGCCCGGCCAAGAATCTGTAACCTGCCCTCTGATCGGTAGGCGAGCCGAGGCGATGTTCCGCCACTATTGAGGACAAGGCAAGCACAGGACGGTGTCTACTATCAGCGGCCGATGAAGAATAGCCACGCCTTCAAAGAACAAAAAAGAATAAGCCAATACGAAGACTCATTACTATTTGCTGAAAACAGGCCAGCAAGGCACAACCTGGTCGAGACCAGACCGGGGGTCGTCCGCCTTGGCTGCTATTCTGGTGTGGGCCGCGGAATCAATTGATATTCGAGGGAAGACCGTTGGCGCTCTGACAGGTACTCCCCCGCGCCGAATCCACCTGTACTGGATCATCAGACATTCGAGGGATCATCAGACGGTCTATGTACCTAGGGACTGTTCCCAGGGACTGTACCTAGGTGTCTGGATGCGACGGTGTTGGCAGCCGAACACGTACCCAGCCTAAGCAGTGGTCCGCGGTCAACGCAGGCACCAGGTAGTCTCTGCTGACTTGGTGTGGCCTGCTCTGCTCAATTTGAAGCAAGCCAGCAAAACTACTCCTTCATACGACTGGCGATGATTGTGCCGTTCTCGTTGTAAGTACAGAGCTCCTTTCCCGTTAAGGGTGATCTTCTCGCCCACGTCTGTCTCTAATCTTTGTGTGGACTCCTAACAGCGGGCCCAATTCCTGCATCCAACCCCCCCTCCCCCCCACCCCGCAAGGGAAGCGTCGCTCGTCGGTAGCGTTGTGTAACGCAGCCAACACCAGGCTTAGACCAGAATAGAAGCCAGAATGGGCGAGCCCCTGTCTGGCCGTGCCCGGAGGCGCCACTGAGCCATCCCGCGACAGGACGGTGGCGTGGTGGTGTGCAGCTGCGATTGATGATGGTGTGGGTGGTGGTCTCTCAAGTGCTGCAGCCACGAAAGGACCCGACGCCGTTTCAATCTGTCCGGTCTTGTACAGAGATACCTCGGACATCGAACACCTAGACTAGGCATGTACCTGGGCCAACACCAGAGACAGAGCACGGCATAATGTAGCCTCGCAGATAACAGTCATCACCCATCTAGGCATTTAGGGGCACCTCACTCGCCTTCCAGCCTCGTGCAACCAGCGGCGAAGGAGGGAAGGGGCCGGGTGGTTCGCCGTGGTTCGCCCGCCAAGCATTTGAGTCCACACTCCCAGAGCGTCGACGCTCCGAACTCCAGCAAGTATGAACCTGAAGAAGGCAACAAGACACCCGCTGATAAATGGCTGTCCCGCCCGAGCTTGGGCTTTTGGGTAATTTGTGGGTGACATCTGCGAGCGCATCCAGACCTAGCCCAGCCAGATGTGTCGCGGACCAACAACCGGTACCCTCGCATCCCAGCTGCTGAGTCCGTGTAAGTATGCGAACTCGCTGTGGTGGCAGAGTACGGTCTACTCATATCGGCAGTCTATAAAAGGCCTCCAGTTCCCGCCTCTCAAGATGCCCAACAAGTGTTCAGCATCAGTCGGCATCAGTGATACCGGGATCAGTCCAGTTTCCTCGTGATTTGTTCCTTCTATACTCTACTCGACTACCTCTGAAGCTTCCACCTCCTCTCTCCTCTCACCACGGCATTCTTCCTCTCCTTCTCTTCTTCATTTGTGAAAGAAGTCCCCCATACAGAACCACCCTTCCTCACACCCGGGACAAATCATATTGCCCTGCTCTCCAACACCTTGAACATGTCGAGGTACGGCCACATGACCCTGATCACCTCAAGGTAGTGATGCTGATGATGAGCCGCAGCCAAAATTTGGGCATGGCCCAGGGCCGCGTCCAGTCCTTCCTCTACAACACCACCCAGCACGGACAGACCTTCACGCCAGGCCAAGAGAGCAAGCTGAGCAGAGCCCAGAGGGTCGCGGGGACGATCCAAGCCGTCGATCGCCACTTTGCCAACCCCTCCGCAGCCCAGCAACAGACCCAGGGTGGGCGCCAGAATGCCCAGTACAGCGCGACCGGCGCAGCCCTGATCGGAGTCGGTCAGCAGTTTTCTGGCTACACTCGTCAATGAGGGCTTGGGCCGTAGAACCCCAGCGCAGCCCTCCTCACCCATCGTTCATGGAGGCCCCGGTGGCTGACGTGGCCCGTCGGTAGCCCACATCCTCCTAGCCAGAGCCTCGGGCCTCTCATACCGACTTGACCTCCGCGTCAAGGGAAGTTTGCCAATTGCCAAGTGCTCATGCAATGCCATGAGCCAGAGCCGGAGATGTGGACGCTTGATGTGGTCCAGCCTGTGTGGGACCGCATCGCCGTCGCAGCATGATGTGAATTGCTCGTATTGGGCGTCGTGACGGCGCAGGAAGAAAGGCTTGATGGTGAAGATGTGTGGTGTTTATCCAGGGTGGTTGGGTTTCTGTGGTGTTCTTTCATGTCCTTGCCATCTTCGTCTTTTCGGCTCCCTTTATGATCTTTCGTCACGATCTCCTTCCTTCACCACTCTCCTTAACCACCCTCCTTCACGATCTTCACCCACGATTTTCCCCCACGATCGCTCCACAAAATTTCTTTTCTTTCACTGTTGTCATTTGACGTTCCTGCTTGTTGCTCCACATCATTCTTTTGACCTTCGTCGCGCGTCTGCTCGCTGTGCTCTCTTCTGTCTTTTCTCCTCTATGATCTTGGAGACACCAGGGGTCTGGTGGGAATGATTATGTTTCAAGATGTGATGTGAGGGAATACTCAAAATGGTGCTTCGTGGTGGAGGGCATGGGATGCTTTCATGACCAAGTGGAACGGCTGTACCGTATCCATCTTCACATTCTTGCCACCCCCCCCCCCTCCCGGGGGGAGCGGGGTTGGAAATGCTTCAATTCTCAAGACGTCCGGCTTGACCAAAAGCCCGGAATGTGTGTGGAACTCACCGCAGTACTCGGCTGCTGCCAATTCTCTTTTGTCAGACCAGGGGCAGAGCAGGCTAAGGACGCATGCCACTGCAGTGGGCTTGTGCAGGGAGAGTTCATTGCTAAAAGTCAAGCAGTGTGTGGACGATAGGTTGTGGATGACCGTCAATTGTTGGAGGAAAACTGAGTCGCGGATGAGAGTCAAGCGGTGGATAGGAGGCAAGTTGGGGATGGGGGCCAGGTTGTGGATAGGGGAGCCAAGTGATAGGGCTGGACGAGCAGTTGTACACAAATGAACATCACATCAGCCTTACCACTCCGGCATCTGTTCAAATCTCACAGTCGCGTGGATAACACACCACCCAGCCTTGAATGACAACGCTCATACGACGTTGTATGTGTCCACCGCTATTCAACTCGACCCTCTCACCATCTCAAGAAGAATAGCTGTCATGCCCGTCTCAGACGGCACTCATCCATCAAGCGAACGCGGAGAAGTCGATCGAATCGAGATTCGGAGATGATGGAAAAAGACATTAGCATTATGCAATATAGACCAAAAGAGCCCAGGCTCTCCATCATTACCAGGGTGATGACCCAGGCCCGATAAACTTTTGTTCCCAAACGCCCTCTCGCAATGCTCAAATAAGTGGTGAATAGATGCTCTCCCATCTCTTGTTGCTCATGGGCCCTACTGGGCCCGAACTGCCCTCAAGCGAGAGCAAATATTGCAACCCTGACGACATCACCAACGCGCACCCGTCCAGCCAGCCGGCCGACGATGAGCCCAGCGTTCCCCGTAGGCAGACGACCGGCCGGGGCGCGAACGTGCCGCAGAAACAGAAGGCTTGTGATGTAACAAATGAAAGAACGAATGTATGCCGTGACGCCACATTCTGGCTGGCATGGCATAACTTGGTGCGAGTCCTCGCAGAACTGGAGCGCGTTTCACCTGCTCTGTTGCTTGTAGACTTTATCGGTCAGAATCGCCCCCAAGCGAAAGCACATACGGCAACCCAACACCGCCATCACCATCCGCCCGCCCAGCCAGCCGGATAATGACGGACTCCGCGCTGCCGCTAGCGACAGACGACCGGCCGGAGCGCGATCGCGCCACCGACGCGGCGGACGCGATGCTCGATGACGAGAGCGAGCCGCCGCCGTTGCTGAGGTGGTAAGGCCGCCTCGTCTGGGCGAAGCTGTTGGCGCTGCTTGAAGACGACGGCGATGGTGAGGCGGCCGTCTTCTGCGTCTTCGGCGTCGTCGGCGCGGTGCGGTATGTCGTCGCGCCGCCCCACGTCGTGCCCTGCGAGGACACGCGCCCGGTCATCTGCGGCCTCTCCGTCGGCTGTTGGGGCCTCCTGCGGATGTACGAGCCACCGCTGCCGGCGGATTTCCCACTGCTGGTGGTCGTCGTGGTTGCGCGCGACGCGGTGCTGTGTTGCCGGCGGAGGATAGAGGCCCTGCTGGCCCGGCTGCGCGGGGTGCTCGGGGGGCTGCGCCTAGGCGCGTCGTCATCAATGTCAGTCTCCTCCTCGCCCTCCGAGAAGCCATCATCCAGCGCGATCAGCACGGCCGGGTCGAGCGGCTGCATAGTACGCAGAAGCTCCGCGAAGAGGTGCATCAGCTCGCGGAAGCGCGCGTTCGAGATGGGTCGCGTCGAGTAGCGCGCGTACTCGTATGCGGACAGGAAGTCCGCCGTCGTGCGCGAGGGCGCCAGGACGCCCAGCTCGGCCAGCTGCGTGAGATATTGCCGCAGAGCCAGGTTGTCGGGTCGCTGCAGCAGGCCGATAGCCTCCGGGTCCAGGACGGGCGGCTCGGCATTGGCCATTTCGGGGGCCGGGGGCGCCAGGGTCAGGGCCTTGGCCTCGATCAGGTTCGGCAGCTCTGATATGACTGTGCTGTACTGCAGGTTGGGCAGGTCGAGCGAATTGGGCGAGGACCATCCGTAGTGCTCGATCTCGCCCCATACGGCTCGGTGTGGGGGCAAGGTAATGCCCATCTTGTCCTCCACAGTCGGCGCCTTCTTAAGCTTGAACACCCCCAGCTTCGATTTCCGGTCCTTGTTCTCAGCCCTGTTTTCCTCCTCTATTTCCTCGGGGTCCGTCATCGCAGTTGGTGGTCTCGCTGGGGCGACCCTCGGCTTCGACTCGTAGGCAATGGCGGCACTCCTGCTGAGGCCAGCGACAATCATTTTGCGCACGCTCTTCTTGACCTCGCCCCGCCCGATTGGAATCCATGGCTTCGGTATGTTGGCGAGTGAGGTGCGGTTGACATACAAACGGGCAAAGTAGAGCAGCACGATGAAAAGTAGCGTGACGGAAAGGCAGATGACGGTCGTCAGGACGTGGAGGCTCTGGTGGTTCTGCAGGGCGAGGCGCACATTGTCGGCAGGCGTGACAAGTAGCAGTAGCAGGACGATCAGAGAGAGGAAAACATAGAAGGAGTCGTAGATGACGCGGAAGATGATGTGCAGCGCCGACATGGTGGTTGGGCCGCCAAGCCTGGAGTTCGGACGATGATGTCGCTGTCGCTGTTGCTGTCGCGGTCGCGGTCGTGATCGCCTTCGATAGCACTGTCGCTATGTCTATCACGGAACAGTGTCCTGATTGGTAGGTGCTAGACGTAGTCGTGGTATTATTATCTATTCGAGGAGCTCCTCGGCGGTTCTGGATCGATGGCCAACTGCCGCGCAATCGAAGACCTCGAGAATGATGATGTCGATATCATGATGGAGGCTATGGCGAGCGGATGCCCAGGAGTTCGCTGTCTAGCATTGGGGACGAGCTAGAGATGACGGAGGCAGCGGTCGAACGATGGATGGGAGGGACATTTGAAGAGGAGGAGTGAAGGAATGGAGGCTGATGGGAGTGAGGAGTACGAAGAGGCAAACAAGGCGACCGAGCACGCTGCAGGTGCGAACCAGACAAAGCTGGACCCACAGCCAATTAAACGTCATCACCACCACCCCTTTCCACCTTCGGCAAGCCACACCCAATTCGATACGGCATCTAGGTGCAACACGTGGAATGATTGCCACACCTAAGACACCTAAGATACCCGGATCAGAGGTGAGACTTGTAAATTCTGAACCTCTATTGGTCGATGATATCTTCGCAGTGTTGAGTCTCGACGAATGCGCCATACCTTCTGATCATCCCGACATAGTCCTCCACTGCAACGCTTCGCTTGACCAAACCAAAAACACAGTGTCCCAGGGAAGGATATCCCAAAGGAAAACTTCCGAATAGTAATTATCCGAGAGGAGGGTGTAGAGGAGGGTGTCCCAGGGGAGTGTCCGAGAGGTATTGTACTAAAGAAGAGTATCCCAGAGGAGAGTTTCCCAGAGGAGAGTATCCCAGAGATGATTATCCTATAGGAGGGTATCCCAGTGGACCAATGGAGGGTGTCCCAGAGGAGATTATCACACAGGGAGTCAACCCAGACTAGGTATCTCTCATTGTTCTACCGATATTACCGAATCTGTCGCATCTCTGGCCTCGCCCCATCGCTCCTTCCCGCATCAGTTCTTGCAACGGTAGTGCCTCCTTCCCTGCCGGGCAGACCCGCCGCCTCTCGTGCATGCCTTACATCCGCAAAAGTGAGCCTCAGGTCCCTCGCGTACGGGCCAAAGGCAGTGACGAGCTGCACGAGCCCCTCCCTGAGCGTCTCCAGGATCGCATCCACCTCCTCGCACTCCCTCGTTGCATCGTGGTCCGTCCAGTGCAAGGGGAAATCGGCCTTGAACGCGTCCAGCTTCGTCTTGACCGCCGTGAACGTCCGGATGATGGTCGATACGTCCCGCTGGACGTTTCCGTAGCTGTCCTCCGCCAGGCTGAGCACGGCCAGCCTAGTGAGTGCCGATATGGCGTTAATTACGAGAGCAGACTCTCCGTATGGTTCTCCTAGTACCACGGTAGTGATCCTTTGCGAGAAGCTCTGCTTAAATGGCCGACCAAGTGGCGAGGCCAGGACTTGTCTGGTCCAATACTGGAACGGGTTGTCCTCGGCATCTGAGCCAGTCGCTTGCCTGGCGATATCCTCCACGTATCCTTTCGCGTGTGTGACCCCCTTCTGCACTAAAGGACTCAACCGCGAAGGCTGGCCTGGCGAGACGACCTTTCTCTTGGCCAAATCGCCCATCTCGTCTCGGAAGGTCTTGGTAGGCGTCTGAACTAGCGCCTTCTCGCTGCTGTCTGCCTTCGCGGCAGCTGCTGCCGTTGCAGCAGCAGCTTTGTTGTGCTCATCGATCCTTGACTCCACGTCCGTCACTGCCTGCAGGCACAGCGCGTATACTTGAGACCACATAGGGCCATCTTTCCTGTCAATGTCCTGGTAGATAGCTTGGCGCCGTGGTTGGAAGTCCCTGGCGATCAGTGCCAGCTCCCATGTCGCGAAACACTAGGAAAAGTCAGCCGTGAAGAAAAGCCAGCGCGAAGGAAAAGTCGAACAGACCTTGATAGGCAATTTCTTGCTTTTGAGTCCGTTCAAGAGACTCCCGTTCGGATCCTTCGACTCCGATGTGAGGGGGTTTCCGTTCTTCAATGGTGGCCTGACCAGGAACATTGAGAACATCCTGTTGCCCGCCAGCCACAAGAACAACAACATGAAGCTGGTGCCCGAGCATTTGACCCATAGCGGAAAACTAATACCCCCATACGTCGTCGGGGCCAAATTGGTCTTCGGCATTGTGTAGAAGGGACGGAAGATGGCCAGCGCAACCCTCCAAGCCAAGCTCCGCACAACAGCATGGTAGAAGACGATGTTGAAGACGAGCACGGCCAGGGTCTGGATGAGGGCGCGGTGGGCCAGGAGGGGAACCTCACTCATCAGCCGTGTAGACCAGGGCCGCGGTGGATCTGAAGCAGGCGCATCGTTGGCCCGCAGCTTCGCTGAGCCGAGGCGAAGCCGGTCGTCATCGCGGGAGATGTGCAGAGCGCCGTGGACGACACCCAAGACCAGGAAATGTACGGTGAAGAAGATGGGCTTCTCGTTCAATCGAACCCTGCCGCCCACGCCTGGCTGAACTGACACCCAGGCGAGATCTTCTGCCGCCGACCAGAGGTAGATCTTGCTGAAGAGCCACGACGAAAAGGTGTAGGAGACGACTGCTTCGAGGGTCTGGGGCGTCGCGGCGTACTTAAGGAAGGTCTGCAGGCCGGAGTTGGAGGTGCGGAGGCCAACATGGTATTGTGCGATTCGGAGGACGAGGATGGCCAGGCCGCAGAGGAAGATGAAGGATGCTCGAATGCCGGTTGGTCCAACTGGGAAGACGGCCCAGAACACTGTGAACACTGACGTATTAGCAGATTGACCCCAGTGCGATCAAATATCGAGTGATTGCAGGACAGAACTCACGAGAATCCCAGCTGGCGAGGACGACAGACTCGACGAAGGCAATGGCCAGGAGGATGGTGGCGGTGCTCGTGAAGCGTCGATGCAGCGCAGGCTGAAGGAAGTCCTTATACGGAGCCCGCCTGACTGGAGCCATCTTCGCTGTCGCGCAGCATTGATGGGTGGTGGTGGGTTTGGAGAGGGAAGACTGGTCGTGGTAGAGATGAAGGAAGCTCTTGTTCCAGATGCACCCAGACACCTAGCCTAGTAAACAAGAGCTCTGCAAAAAAGAAAGCATTCAGCTTCGCGGGTGGGCGTGTACCCCTGCAAGCAGTGGAGCAGGGGCCACTGATCCCCACTGACAGCAAAACGTTTGAGACGGCTCGAGGACGGTTGCGGCAGTCGAGGCATCTTATGTAATACACTCCCCATCCGTATCCCCCAGGCCCCAGTTTCGACGCGGACGGACATTACAACCTCTCAACGAAACCAAACGTCAATCTTAGGTGATCGCTCCAGTGTCGCCTATTCACCTTGGAAGGTAGGGAATGGACCAGAAAGGATCGAAATCAGATCTTCATACCTGCAAAAAAACGGAGGGTGACCGGTACACAACTCGCTTGCCTGTAGCCAATTCGCATACACAGGTCCGACACAACCAGACCTGACATATCCAGATCCAACACACCCAGACCTAATACACCTGAGCACCCAGACCTAATACACCCAGACCTAATTCATCCAGCCTCAAATACATACTTGGGCACCTAGGTCAATTGGCTGTAGGTTTGTGGTGGGTGTACAAATTACCATCGGCGAGCAAGTTATACACCGGTGTGCCCTCCGTTTTTGCGGATGTGAACATCCCATTTCAAAAAATTTGGCCACTTCTCACTCCTTTGACTCAATGCAGACTATATGTGATTCTCAAGTCATCATTCAACATCACAGCGACCATAATCATCATCCGCCTCCGCTTCTTGCGTGCTGTCAGGGCGTTGTGAAGAGGCGCACCTTTCCCGGTACCAAGCACCCAGGCCCTGAGTCCCACATCGTAACACCCCCATCGTTCCTGCTACACACCGTCCCCAGAAGTGACGGCCATGAATTCTTTGTCGCCCTTCCCCGCAATAATATGCGTCGTCGGAGAGCATGTAAAGCGCGTGAAATCCGGCGACGGATATGACACCCCAAAAGGCCTTGTTCCTAGTTGTCCGTGCCCAAACCCCGTCTATCCATATGGCTAGTATGGAGTCTGTGAGATGAAGCCACGAGATGCCCAGCTGGACTTGGCACACTCTGCATGGCTTTTCGGACCGGGATCCTTCACCGTAGCCGCTTTCACACTGGCTAGTCGGCATTTTTGACATGTTTTGATGAATGATTCTTGTAAGTACGAGCTGCTCTGTTTACCTTTTGGGTGGGGGTTGGAGGTTGCAGAATGTACCAGATTCCTAGCGAATTCGAGCTGGATTAGCACTTTTGCTTGAAGTACTGGTATCGGTGCCGAGAATTTGATGAAGTTGAATTAGCAGCATGTGCTGAGTTGAAGGTTCGTTTAATTGATTTGAGAAGACAGATTTTACCTGTGAATCAGCTGGCAACGTTTCGTTTTCTTTTTTATGTATGTGTTTCCAGCAAGTTGCTCAAAATGGAGAAGCACATGCAACACATCAAGTCACCTTAATACTGCCTTGGGGCAAACACCATTGCCTACCAACCCAATTAGCTAGGCATTTCTCACGATCCGCCACGCAGCTAGTGTCTAGGTAGCTACTTGAGCCTCATCCGGCTGCTCTCTGAAGTGAGACCAACCCCTCTGCCCCTCTGGTTTGACATTTGGTCGTGGCTAGGCAAGCAAGTCGCGGCTACGTACCGTCGCAGTGGTTGGTCGAGGCGTCTTACGTAACACCGGGTACGTGGGTACTTTACACGTACCCCCAGGCACCCGGTTTCGAAGCGGAGGGACGTCACAGCCTCTCGAGTCGGTCGATCCCATGCAGGTTCGTGCTCTCTCTTCCAGATAACAACTCCAATCCAAAAAACCTCCACCAAACCCTCGACGAACACATCCCATTCGAGTTCTAGACTTCACCACCGACAAGAAACCACAGAAAGACAGAGCACAACCAAATCCATCCCCCGCACACACAGCCACAATGTCCTTCGACCAGCTCTCCTCGCTGGAGTCGCAGCCGCGGCCGTCCGCCTACGCCGACGACCCGGAGTTCGACCGGCTCTCGCAGGACATGATGAACAAGCTCTTCACGCTGTCCGGCAACACCTCCCGGCTGCGCACCGAGATCGGGCACCTGGGCACGCGGCGCGACACGGCCCGCGTGCGCGAGCGCGTGCACGACCTCATCGACGAGTCGAGCGAGACCCTCAAGCAGGTCGGCGAGGGCGTCAAGAAGGTGCAGACGTGGGGGGAGGACCACGGCGGCGACGAGCTCACGCCCGCGCAGAAGTACAAGCAGCAGAAGCTGTTCCGGGAGTTCAGGTCCTCGCTGGAGGAGTTCCAGGGCCTGCAGCGGCAGGCGCTCGAGAAGCAGCGGGCGTCGGTGTCGGCGGCGCGGGCGGCGGCCCACGAGGAGGAAGAGGGAGGCCGCGGGGGGTCCGACAATGTGCCGCTGAGCCCGACGGGCCAGCAGCAGCAGCAGCTGATGCAGCAGGACCTGCGGCTGGCCCCGCAGGACGAGGTGGACTTCCAGGAGGCGCTGATCGCCGAGCGCGAGACCGAGATCCAGAACATCGAGCAGGGCGTCGGCGACCTCAACGTGCTGTTCCAGCAGGTCGCGCAGATCGTCACCGAGCAGGGCGAACAGCTGGGTGGCATCGCCGAGAACGTCGAGCGCACGCACGAGGACACCCGCGGGGCGGACCGGGAGCTGCGGCAGGCGGCGCGGTACCAGAAGAACGCCCGCGGCAAGGCTTGCTGTCTCCTTATGGTCTTGTCGATTATCCTGACGATTATAGTGCTGGCTGTGGTGCTTGGGTAGGCTGTGGCTGGGCTTGGTTATGATGGATGAATGGTATCTTGGCTTGGTCGTTTTCTTTGGCAGGGTTTCACAGCACTTCATGGCGTTGGAGGTGTTATTTCAAATGCTAGACGGTCGTCCTTTTATGTTGTACAAGTATGTGTACATAAGAAGGCCAATACTACTACGGAAGAATCAGGTTTCCAACTTTGTTCACCGGTTTTCTGCCTCTATCAAACATTCTCCAAATTTAGGTGACCACGCTCTAACTGAATGTCTGTGTTCATGAGAGTCGATGGAGCCATGATCCGTAGGAAACGATGCTCTTCATCATGATCTTCGTGAGACTCGTAGATTGCCAACTTCTTATGATGATAATGTCCAGGGTATATGATAGGGAGCCTAAGTGCCTCCAGAACGCCTTGTGTCACGATTGCATGCATCAAATGGATTGCATTGTCCATAACGCAATTGACGATGATGCGTACAACAGACTCAATTCGGCTTGGGCCGTATCAACGGTATCTCAAGCCCCGAGCAAGGCTTCACCGGGACCCTCCGAATAGGAAGCAGCTTCCTAACACCCTTGGTAACAATCAAGCTGCACCCAACAGACGACGCCCAGTAAAGGTGCAGCGCAACAGGCATGTCCATCGTGACCGGCCCGATGGCGAGCGCCATAACCATCAGCGCCCGGCGGAGTGCCAGCGACCCGCGCGACCTCCCTCCCGCAATGACGATGTTGCTGCGCGCCCCTGCCGGGGGCTTCATCCCGAACAGATCGCGCAGCTCGGCCTCGGTCTCGGGGACGATATGCATCAGGAGTAGGCCCGAGACGGCGAAGGGGAGGATGTGGTAGGGGTCCGGCACGAGCAGATCTGGGAACCAGAGCGCGCCGCCCGTTGCGAAGGAAGGCTCCAGGGTGAGTGGATTGAGGACCTCTGGGCTCGTTGCTGAGGATGCGAGCTCGCTGATGTTGGTGGAAGATGGTATTTCCGCAGTGGACGGCTCAAGGCTGGTGTGTGATGCTGTGAGTGGTGCCGTAGCACCCGCGGCTGCCGTGTTCGAGGACGTCGTCGCTGCAGCGTCTCGGCCCTGCCATCCGTACAGTAAACTGCCCAATAGACCCCGGGGTCCTCCACACATGGTCCTGATAACCTCGAGGTTACTCAGAAATACGGGCAGGCTGATCAGGCCTCCCCAGAGGGACCTGCTCTCGTTGACTGCAAAGGCCGTGAACATCTTCTTGCTCCGTTTCTTGACTGCTTTGGTGACCCGCTCCATAACGTTTGGCACCGCCTTGCGCCTCAGACCGAGGCCGATCTGGGCATACTGCGCCTGGATCAGGGGCCCGAGTTTTGCTTTCCTCCGCTGCACGCTGTTGGTGTGTAGTGTCAGGGGCACCCTGATGATGGCGCTGACCAGGACGGCGACGAGAGGGAGTGAGATGAACCATGGTGTTGCCGTGACCTCGTGGACGCCGGTAATGAGGAGCTCTGAGCCCTTCAGGAGGTATCCTACTCCATCTGCCGCACTGAAATTCCTCCTCTGAGCGGCGGCAGACAGTCGTATTTTGGAGGGGAAGATGTGAGGGCGGAAGTGAGGCTCATGTTGAAGACGTTGGCCAAGGTGAGGCCGGATTCTCGTGGCCGTGAGCCTCAGCTGCCGACCGGCTTGTCCTGACATTGTGAGAGCTCAGAGCTCAGGACTGCCCATAAGGAAGACTCGAGGGTCATGTGGTGTCCTCTCCTCGTCCATAAGGAAAGGTTGCTGGTTTGTTCGCTGCTGGGAGAAGCAGGTGACGGATGAGATCTTCAAGCCTCGAGTGCAAGTGACAGGGATGATGCTCAGGTGTTGTTGCTGCCCTGAATCGGGTACAAAGATACTTGTGTGTACATGGGTACTTGGTCTGTCTAATCTTGTATCAGACTGCCACCGTTTTTGCTGGCTTGCAGGCTGGGCAAGGGTCCGTCCCGCGCCCCGAGCCACGAGGCGAGGGCGCCCCGCTGTCAGCTGCTTAGGCTCCCTGCAGTAAATCATGTCGAAGCTCTGAGCAACCCTGCATCCCGGAACATGCGTCGTGTCGTTGTCTCTCTTCGCCGTGTCTTCCTTCTCTCGTCTACCCGTCTGTTCCATCTGCTGAAATGCCAAAGTCCTGCAGGCCACAGCTCTGCCTGTGACTGACAGACTGACAGACTATTCTTCTCCTGGTTGTATGGTCAATTCCAATCACTGCTGTTCAATGGGGTACTCTCGAGAGCCTACGCCGTCATTCCCGTTGTAACAGCTTCCTTCCCACTTTCCCTCTTTACTCCCTGCTCGCAGCGACACATCACCATCGAGACCACCCACTGTCCCCCCACCCAACTCCCGTTACGACACTCGCTTGCTTAACCCTGTATCGAACCGGCCCACCCAACCTGAGGAGAACTCGAACGCCATGGACGGAGGCGCATCCTGCAGCACATCGTGCAAGGCGCCCTCCGGCGAGGAACCATGGAGCCCCTTCGGCCTCAGCCCTACGAGCGTTGCCCTGCTCGTGCTGCCTCTCGGCTTGATTCCTTTCTTCGTCCTCTTCGGAATACCCGCTCTATGGCAGGCCCTAGGCTCCGTTGGGGGCACCTATCTGCGAAACAAGACCGATGGCCGAAGGGTGCAGCTGCTGGAGGTCATGGCGGAGGATGAGAAGAGCTATCTGAGCAACGGGAAGACCAAAGACGAACCGGAAGAGGAGGCAGAGAAGGGCAAGAAGGACATATGGAAGAAGATCGAGGCCTCTATCCAGGGGAAGCTGCCCAAGGGCGACAAGGCGGACAAGGAGTGGTCCGGCATCGTGGGATTCTTCCATCCTTTCTGGTACCTGCCCTTGGTGTCTAGACCGAAGGTCTGTCCTTGAATTTCATGCTGACATGAAACAGTAATGCCGGAGGTGGAGGCGAAAGGGTGCTCTGGGCTGCAATCCGAGCCACACAGAAACGATGGCCCAACGCGAAAATTGTCGTGTACACGGGCGACCACGAAGCTTCGAAGGAGCAGATCCTGGGTCGAGTCAAGGTACGGCTGGAATCCTGAGGCTCTCTGGTTCTGTACTCGGGCATCCACAACGGCTGACTCTCGATAGGATCGATTCAACGTACACTTGCACCCTCCGAGCATCCAGTTCCTGTATCTTTCCACAAGACATTGGGTCTTGGCGTCGACATGGCCGCGCATGACCCTGGCCGGCCAGTCGTTCGGATCACTGATCCTCGCATGGGACGCCTTCTCCCTTCTCGTGCCGGACATCTTCATCGATACCATGGGATATGCGTTCTCGCTTGGGCTGAGTAAATGGTTGTTTAAGAACGTCCCGACCGGCGCATACGTCCACTATCCCACGATTTCCACCGACATGCTCGACTCGCTCGATCCCAGCCACCCCCTCGGCTCGCAAGGCGTCAACGCAGGTCAGGGCAAAGGTCTCAGGGGCACCCTGAAGCGCAGGTACTGGCAGCTGTTTGCCAAGGTCTACGCCATGATGGGCGCCACTGTCGACGTGGTCATGACCAACTCCAGCTGGACCCAGGCGCACGTCACCTCGATCTGGGGCCCAGGCCGCAGGGAAGCCTCCAAGCTCGAGCCCATCGCCACCGTCTACCCGCCATGCGCCGTCGAGGAGCTCGAGGAGGAGGTCGAGGTGTCGGCTGCGAGCGAGGCGAACAGGCAGAAGAACCTGCTGTACATCGGGCAGTTCCGCCCGGAGAAGAACCACCCGCTGATCCTGGAGGCGTTCGCGCAGTTCATCAAGGGCGGCAGCGAGGCGTCCAAGGGGGCGCGCCTGGTGCTGGTGGGCAGCGTGCGCGACGACCAGGACTCGAAGCGTGTGTACAAGCTGCGGCTGCTGCTGCGGGAGCTCGGCGTCGACGGTCTCGTCGACTTCCAGCTGGATGCGTCGTGGACCGACATCCTGGGCTGGCTGGGCCGGTCGCACGTCGGCGTCAACGGCATGTGGAATGAGCACTTTGGCATCGGCGTCGTTGAGTACCAGGCTAGCGGCCTCATCTGTGTCGTGCACGACTCTGGCGGGCCCAAGCTGGACATTGTCAAGGAGGTTGACGGTTTGCCTACTGGTGAGTGTCTCTTTGGACCTTTGTCTAGGGAGATCAGTGTGCTGACACGAATAACCAGGATTCCATGCCACCACAGCGGCCGAGTTCGCTGCGGCCTTCGAGAAGGCCCTGACGGTGGAGAACCCCCTCCAGATGCGCCTGCGTGCCCGCGAGTCGGCGTGGAGGTTCAGCGAGGGCGAGTTTGCTCGGAAGTGGATCGAGCAGACGGCCAAGCTGGTGAACATGACGAAGCACTAGGCCAAAGAAGACAGTCAACCCATAAACCAGGAGCAGCAAGGGAAGCAAGACGAATGTATCGTGGTCTTTGCTCCGTGGGCCCGCAAAGGTTTACCTGGGGATGGTGGTTTGTGAGTGTGTGTTAACAAGCCGGGAGGAGAGAGGGAGAGAGAGATTTAGTAAGAAGCTTGCATGAGGTGATACCCCCCCTTATTTCTCACTCTGTGTATCTCGCACTGCATCGTGGGCGCAATCCATGTGTTTTTTGTTGTTACATCTGTTTGGCTTTGTTAGATATTGAATTGTACAAAGGTTAGAAGATATGGCCGGCCATGCGAGGGCTTGGCTTCTTGTACGGATGAAAATGCCAGGGGTCTGTCTGTTAGAGCAACATTGAATCAGATAAAATTCATGAATTGGTGTGTGCTTGATTGATTGTTGACTCCTGTCGTACCGGTCTGGTCTGGAATCGGTGGACTCTGGGTATCAATTTGCATTGGTATTGATGTCGACCTTGGCCCCCTGGTCATGCTATTTTATCGCAAGCCTTTTTCTTTCCGTACAGCCTGATCACAACAATCATATCCTTTTTGTCACAGATGTTGATCATCCAGCGGATCCAGCGCCATAGAGCACATCCAAGCCCTTCCTTAGCTGTCAACCCTATTCAGAATCGCCACGCCCTCGACGTGCCCCGTCTGAGGGAAGAAGTCGAAGCCCCTCAGACTCTCAATCTCATACCTCGTCTTCTTCTTCTGACTCTCCTCCCCATTGGCCCCAGCCTCCCCATTACCCTTCTCACCACCACCCTTCATGAAACCCCCAACCTCCCCCCTAACAAGCACCCCAACGTCCCTCGCCTGCGTGTGCACGTTACAGCTGACGTAAACAACCCGCCGCGGGGCAAACACCAGTAGCTGCCGGAGGAAACTCTCGTCGCACCCCTTGCGCGGCGGGTCCAGCACCACGGCCGTCTCGTCCGGGTCGAATTGGGAGACCGACTCGAACAGCCGCGGCGCATCGGCCGCGATGAAGGTCGCCTGTTTCTCCTCGGCGAGCCCGTTGAGCGCCGCGTTGCGCCGCGCGAAGGCGATTGATTTCTCGGCTATGTCGATGCCGATGCTGCCGCCGGGGAAGAGCGTCGAGAGGGTTATGGTGAAGAGGCCGGAGCCGGAGTAGGCGTCGATCAGGTACTTGATTGGCTTCTGGTTGGGGGAGGTGAGACTTTGCGGGGGCAGGATGTGCTCCCGGATGTGGTCGGTGAAGGGCTTCAGGATGGAGTTGTTGTTCTGGAAGAAGTCGCCCGCGCGGTTGGTGAATGTGAAGTCGCCGATGAACTCGGTCGACATGGCGTTGTTGTCCGTGATGCACGTCTTGATATCCGTGTGGCGGCCGTCATCCGCCTCGACGACGACTGCGTCCTGCGGCAGCGGGTCGGGGAGCGGCTCGCCCTGACGCACGCGCGCCGTGTTCTCCCGCAGCAGGATCGTCGCGCCCTTCTCGTACTTTCCATACTCCTTGCTCATCCGCTCCCGCTCGCGCGCCATGCCGCGCCGCACAGCGTCCGTCCCGATCGGGCAGTCCTCGATGTCCAGGACGCGCCGCGGCCCGCCCTTGAGCATGAACCCGATGTCCGGCATCTCCTGCAGGACCTTCTTCTCTTTTGGTGCACCGCGTCGCTTGCCCTGGAACCCGGGCGGGCCGTCAAAGTGCGGCGTCAGCTTCGTCCTGTAGCCGTACTGCAGCGGGCTGCCGAAGGTGTCCAGGACGGGCGGGACCAGCTCCGGCGGGAGGTCTGAGAAGTTTTTGAATGCGCGCTCCACGATGGTCTTCTTGTGCGCGAGCTGGTCTGCGTAGTCCATCATCTGGAACTGGCACCCGCCGCATTTGGTGAAGTACTTGCACTGTATCCTGGTGTCGTCGCGGAGCGGTGATGGTTTGACGACTGAGATGAAGTCTGCGGCGGTGTAACCCTCCTTTGGGAGGTGGCGGTATGCCTTCACCTTAACGGTGTCTCCTGGTATTGCGAAGGGTACGACGTAGATCTGTTTTGAGCCTGGCTGCCTCGCGAGACCGTCGCCTGTGGATGAGAGCTTGAGGACCTCGACCTCGACCTCTGAGCCTTGGGTTGGGAGGGTCTCGGGCTCGGCCTCAGTCTCGGGAGCAGCACCGTCGTCCGTCAACCTCGTCTCCTCGATCAGGGCTTGGATGTCCAGCATCAGGACTTCCTCATGTGAGCCCTCCTTGGCGGGTTTCTGCTTCTTGGGCATCTTCTTTTTCGAGCTGTTTCCCCATCCCCGTGGCCCATCCTGGCCGCCTTTGAACGGCCTCTTGCCATTTTTTTGGTGGCGGGCCTCTGTCTTTACTGCTGGCTCAGCGCCAGGTGCTGTCATGGGCGACGCCATCCTTGGCTGTCGCTGGATGAAATTGGGTCTAGGCGTGAACGGTTTCCTGTATGCAGATGATGCGAAAGTCCTGGCGAGTTTGGTGGAGATTAGACGCATCGAGGACTCTAATGAGATGGTCCTGAAGCTTTGCTGGGAATTATATCACACAGAAAGAAATATTCACGAGATGAGTCGCACTCAGGCAGGGGGACAAGTGAGATGGAATTCATATTCGAAATTGTTTTCAGCAGCAGCGTGATTGGCTCCCGAGGCAGCTACCCGATCGGGTTAGCTCCACGTAGCGTCTCACCTCGAAGATGGAGGGTGGGTGTGGTCAAACGGCGGCGGCCCGTTTATGTAATCGCGGCTCCGTCCCCCGTGAGCACGCCGGTCTCGTGCCGGAGCTCGTCATGCTCATTGTCCTCTTCCCTTCGGTTTCAACTGAATCATTTGATCTCTTCTCTCACTGACCCACAGGGCTTCTCTCTTTCTCACCGTTTCTGGTGGTGTTCTTTCCTTTTCAGCGTTGCTCAGCGGTCGTCTGGCGTTATCTTGAGGTCTCCTCCGTTTCCGTCTCTCCGCGGTTCAGACCGCCGATAAAGCGATAGACATGAGTGAGACTCACCTTCATCTCATATCTCTCCGAGCTGCTTGTCTACGGTGTTCCAGTGGCTAACCAACCCGTAGAGAGTTTAAAATATGACTTGCTATCCACAATAGCTCTCTACCATGTGGCGGCAGCGTCACCTCTGTCCTTCGGGGGGGATCCCCAACAGATTCCCCTGCAGGGTTCCCTCCAGGGATCTCGTGGCGCGGTAGCAAGTGAAAGCAGGTTGTGTTCAGAAATTGGTCTTGAGTTCTTGGAGAAGGGTGTAAGTCTCCCTCCATTTCCCCCAACACTGCAGCCTGCTCAAACTTTCCAGGCCAACGCCGCGGATGCCATGGTGGCAACAAACCTCTGCGTCGGCGTCATGGGTATGTATCACTCTGGCATAGGGGGCGGAGGGTTCGCCCTCGTCCGTGATGCAGATGGCAACTACGAGACGATAGACTATCGAGAATCCGCACCAGCCGCGGCATATGAGGATATGTACCAGGGCAATCTCGAAGGCGCCGTCTGGGGCGGCTTGTCTGTGGCCGTCCCGGGCGAGCTGAGAGGCCTTGAGTATCTACACAAGAAATACGGCTCCGCACCATGGTCGGCTCTTGCCCTCCCAGCGCAGTATTTTGCACGATATGGGTTCAATGTGACCGAGGACTTGGTACGATACATGGACGCCGCCATCACTGGTCCCAGGGGTAACTTCTTAGTTGAGGATCCTGTCTGGGCCGAGGATTTCGCCCCAAATGGGAAACTTCTTCAGCTTGGAGATACTATTACAAGGAAACGATATGCAGAGTAAGCCCTGCACCGCTCATGACTATGATGTTTCTACTCACACGATAACACAGCACATTGGAGAAGATCGGCATACATGGAGTCAGCGCTTTCTACGAGGGCGAGATAGCAGAGGAGATGGTCAAGGTAACCCAAGAGAACAACGGAACCATGACAATGGACGACCTAAAGTCGTACAAGGCCCTGTCCAAGCGACCCGTCAGCATCGACTTCCGCGGCTTCAAGCTCTACTCAACCGGGGCCCCCAGCTCCGGCGCCGTGATGCTGAGCACCCTCAAGACGATGGAGCAGTACCCGGCCTCGGACCTCGCCGACACGAACCTGACGACCCACCGCTTCCTCGAGGCCATGCGCTTCGCCTACGGCGCCCGCCTGGAGCTCGGCGACCCGGACTACCTCCCCGGCGTCGAAGCCTTCGAGGACAGCCTCCTGAGCGAGGGCCACGCGCGCGCCACGCGGGGCCGCATCAACGACAGCAGCACCCTCCCGCTGGACGAGTACGACCCGCGGGGGGAGTACCTCCCCGAGAGCCACGGCACGTCGCACATCGTCACGGCCGACGCGTCCGGGCTGACCATCTCGTCGACGACGACGGTCAACCTCCTCTTTGGCGCGCAGATCATGACGCCCAAGAGCGGCATCATCCTCAACGACGAGATGGCTGACTTCAGCACGCCCGGGGCGCGGAACGTGTTTGGTTTCGCGCCGTCGCCGGCGAATTTCATCCGTCCCGGGAAGAGGTGCATGAGCTCCATCACGCCCATCATCGCCGAGTTCCCCAACGGGACGGTGTTTTTCGTCACGGGGGCTGCGGGTGGGAGTCGGATTATTTCGTCGACGACGCTGACGGCTTGGCACCTGCTTGAGCACGGCATGGACATGCGTGAGGCGATGGCGGAGCCGCGGTTCCATGATCAGCTTATCCCGAACCGGGCTGAGTTTGAGTGGACTTATGATAATGGCACGGTGGGCGCCATGGTTGAGAAGGGGCACAAGAGCACGTGGGTGCGCCTGGGTGTGAGTGCCGTGCAGGGCATTCAGAGGCTGTGGGATGGGAGGTTTCTCGGTGTGGGAGAGC
>JACBFG010000018.1:837481-872780 GCA_013435955.1 Diaporthe sp. HANT25 | reverse complement strand
GGGGGGGGGGGGGGTCACTAATATGAAAGTGCTGTTTTGGCGGCCCCCTGTGTTACAACGCTAGACCGGGAAGGAGGGTGGATTTACCTGCCATGAAACTGGGAAAGAGAAGGAGTCAACAAATAAATGGACGTGACAACTTCCACGCGAAATGTCGGTCTGGACGCCTTTCGACGTCCACGCCAAAGTCTGCCTTGCCAGGGCGCTATTCAGGGGCCCGTTCCGGTTCGCCAACAACGAACGCCACAATGCGGGTGCTGTTGGTGCCATAGCGCTAGATCTTGTCTTTTCTTTCTAATAGATTTACCACTGGCCCCGAGTCCTTGCGTTCGATTTTCTCTCCCTCCAAGTTCCCTGCCCAGCGACGTCTGGACTTGACTGGCCTCCTCGATCAGTTGGAAGTGGAAAATATTCACACTGTTCAGCAACCCGATCTTCATCCAACTTCTAAACCATGAGCGACCTCCCCGTGACCTCAATCATGTCTCTTTTTGATACTGCTCATTCGAAGCAGATACACTTGGAGCCTAACCGTCCTCAGGGACACGCGCCTCTCGCCCGCTTCCACCGATACAATGGTTCTGACCGGTACCTGGACCCGCGCCACTTTAGATTTCTCAGTCGACTCGGTACTGAGACCGGGCTTCCCATAGACGAAGACCCTGCTGAAGACCACTCATGGCACGATGTCACGGATGAAAAGCCCGATCTCAGGGCTGTGGAATCTCCACTCACGTTATTCCAAAGCAGTGAATCCATGAACGACCTCCTTAACAGATTCCCTGTCGGGGCATGGAAGTCTCCCTGTCTCCAATACTACCTTCAGCAGGACGACGGCGTTAAGGCGCGACTCGCAGGCTTGGAACAACTTTGCAATGACACGACAGGGCTGCTGTCGAATCACCAGAAGCACCCGAGGCGCCCCTGGCATTCAGACTTGAGAGCAATCTTGCCTGGACTTCTCGTCATTGATTGCTTCTCGATGAGGGTGGTTTCGGCAGACCCCAGCAGTCCATATGTGGCCTTGAGCTACGTCTGGGGCGAAGATGCGGGCGGCGGTGAGAAGAAGGGATTTAAAACGGACCTGCGCGGCCAACCACTCCCGCAGACTATCCGAGATGCCATGAACGTCGTCCGCGTACTCGGTATGAAGTACCTATGGGTCGATCGGTGCTGTATCGACGATTCCGAGCCGGGGACCAAACACCACACGATCAACAACATGGACGCCATCTACGAGGCAGCTCACCTTACCATCATCGCGGCGTGCGGGAGAGACGCCGAACATGGCCTCCCCAGCGTGTCCAGAACGCTAAGGTGCCTCGACGAGGATACAACCCCGCCGTGGAACGGCATCGTGTACTCGGACTTTTCAGACCCCCACCTGAGGCAGTTCCAGAACTCGAAGTACAAGACTCGTGGCTGGACGTTTCAGGAAGACCTCTTGTCCCAGCGACGCCTGATTTTCACGAACGAGCGGGCTACGCTTTACTACAGAGAAAAGGACCGCATCAGCGCAAGCAGCGGCATATTCGCCCACATCAACGAATACTCCCAGCGCAGCCTCGGTTACTCTTCTGACTCGCTCAGGGCTTTTCTTGGGGTTTTCAGGGCATACGAAAGGCTACAGGCGCCGGTGAAACACGTCTGGGGCGTTCCGTTTCTTCTGGGCCGTGACGGAAACATGGTGCAGCCCGGCTATGGCCTCCTTTGGAAAGCCAACCAACCATGCTCCCTTCGTCGTATCCAAGGGCTGCCTTCCTGGACGTGGGCAGGCTGGGGTAGTTGGTCCATCGAGTCACGCGAGTCCAAGTCCGGGCCGTATCTCTGGCTGGAGGAAACTCCAGAGGAACTGCGGCGTAAGCTTGCAGCCCCGGATACCAGTGATATTTCTATAGAGGTCCTGGTCGGCGGCCAGCCAAGAGAGATATCGGATCACTTTCGCGCAGTCCACCCGCCACCATCCCCTGGCGATGATGGAGAACCGGCGCCAGTGCTCTACCTGACCGCATGGTCGACGACTGTGAATGCTCGCATCTCACTGCCAAGCGCCCGCGTCCACTTCTCAGATAAAGACCTGAAGGCTACGGAGTCCACTGTCGACCCCACAGCGGATAGCCTGTACAGGGACGAGCCGCAGTCGGATGGGCACTGGAGTTGTCAATGGACTGCAGCTGTCATCTGTTGGCGTGGTGCGAAAGACGATATCAGAGCCCCGCGGACGCAGTGCCTCTTGCTGGAGCGGGTGGGAGATGACAACTTCCGCAGAGTCGGGGTCCTGCAGACAGACTGGCAAAAGGCCGATCTTGACGAGAATTGGCGCATTGCTGAGCTTGACCGGAGCTTTTCTCGGAAGCGTTTTCGCATAGAGTAGTCATTTTGGATGCCGCCGGTGGATGGACCTGAAAACTTGGGTTGAAATGGGAGTAGGGGACCGTAGACTTATATGTGGAGGGGGAAGAATGCATAGACCAGGGGGGGTCAAGTAACAGACAGCTGAGAGATACGCGCACGAATTCGAGTATGCCCATGACACTAAGGAAACCCTTTTTAAACGTCGAATATGAACCCACTGCCGCAACCGTCATTCTGGACGAATATGATGAGGGAAGCATCGTGTAGACAAAACGCCTACCTCAAAATGTAGAGTGGGAGCCGCAATACATGAAATTAACGTACTGAGACTTAGGCAATTTGACTCAAGAGAAAGTATCAGGCAACACAGAGTTTGATACGCCAAAGGCCGTGGGCGAAAGACCTGCCGACAATACCCCAAAGACAGTTCACTGTCACACTCTGACACTAAGACTTCGACATCATTAAAGAGTATATCCCCAGAATGTTCGACCTGTTCGGCCAAAACCATACTACAAGGGGACGCGGACGCAATTGGTCCTCACGTAGAGCCCGGCGGCGATTCGTCGATCTAGAATACGGTCAAATCCGGCCCTGCCTCGAATACATAAAGCTGTACTACATCGGTGTGCTGACTGCTTGTTATTTAGCGCGTCAGTGACGCGGATGTTGAGCACAGCCCTCTTTGATACGGTATAGCGCCGTGCGCCAGCAGGGGGCCTGCAAGGCGCAGGGCGCTATGGAAACTTTAGTGATCCTGCTGCATATCTTCCAGTTCCACAAAGGCAGACGAGAGTCATATTTATGCCTCAAATCAAGTTGACATTTGTCTACTTGCCGCTCTATGGTCTCGTCATTTCAGTGACGTCCTGCACGACATGGCTATGCTGTCTACTGCACGTCAGCCACCATCCCTTGCAGTGAGCTACTTAGCTCTGCATACGGCCCTTCGAACGTCTACTCGTTGTCCTGACACCTCGTCCGCCCCGTTCGGAGGCAGCCATCGGTCTTGGCGCGTGTAATATATTCAACAGGACTTCAATTAAAGCCTTTCAACCCTGTGTGTCGGTGTAATGTGATCAACAAAGGCCTGCTTCGATGTCCTAGAATCCAATTATTGTGAGGCTGATAGCACATAGCATACCGAGCTGACTGCGGCCCTCATGCGTTGACAGATGTTCGCCCCATTGTAAAGAGCTACTTCGGCCTGTAGGTCGACCGATGTTTGGCTGGCTCGTTCTGGACTGCAGCCCGGCCGGATATTGCTAGAGCATGGTTGGAGACTGGTCGATAAATAGGGGCGTCCTTCCCGGTATGTTACCACCTAGACCGATTTGCCGAGCGAGTGGGAAAACACTCCTGACCGAGGAATCGGGCAGGCGAGGTACTCGTCCACCCTAGGGAGGTCCTCAACCTCGCAGCCGGCGAAGCAGTAGACGACGACATCGCAACAGCCATCCCGGAGGACGTCCGGGAAGGAAGGGCCGCGCGCAACCTGCACGTCGCCATTATCGCGCCTCTACCACACTCGGAGGAGTACAGCGACGTCGAGGGCGTCAGGGCCATCCCTATCTGCCCTCTTCCCGGCCATAAAACTCGCGTGCTGTCGGCGGGTGTGGACTATGCCCAGGTCAGGGCTCTGCTTGCGCGCTGCGAGGAGGCGCACGGCACGAGCGGGTCGGGGAGAATTGAGGTAAACGGGACGAAGGATACCGTCCTGCCTGATCTGATGGTCATCGACTGCGAATCAGAGCGGCTCGTTCCTGCGGGCTCGGGTTGCAGATTCGTAGCGCTTAGTTACGTGTGGGGCCGGTCACACAAAGGAGGAGGGCATGATGACGAGGACGAGGAGGAGTTTCAAGTAGACCTCAGAAAACGGCGGCGGCTGCTTCCGAAGACTGTGCGTGACGCTATGTTTGTCGTTCGCGAGCTGGGGCTGCGGTTCCTCTGGGTGGACCGGTACTGCATCCGGGAAGACGGCGCCATGCCGGGATCTAAGTACCACACCATTAGCAATATGGACGCCGTCTATCAGCGCGCGGCGCTGACCATAGTGGCCGCGTCAGGGGCGCACAGCGACCACGGCCTGCCTGGCTCACGGAGGATCCACCGCAGGCTGGATACGTTCTCGCTTATGGAGAACGGCGGCCGCGGGGACGCCGGAGGGAAGAGAGGCAGGAGCACCTGTTTGTACGTCGAAGAAGCTCACACCGAGCTCTCAAGACTCGTATGGTCGACGCGTGGCTGGACGTACCAAGAGGGGCTCTTGTCACAGCATCGGCTAGTCTTCTCCGAGACGCAAGCCGTTTTTCAGTGCCAGCACCGCGATAATAACAAGAGAGGTAGAAGCAGTCGGATAGCGCGGGCGGGAGACGTATTCTACTGCATCGAGGAGTACACGCGGCGGCACCTAACATACCCAACCGACTCGCTGCGGGCCTTTCTCGGCGTGCTGCGAGCCTTCGAGAAGCTCAGCCCGCCAGCCGAGCACCACTGGGGCGTGCCCTTCGTGTTCGGGACCGACGGGCACATCTTTCAGCTCGCCCAGGGGCTGCTGTGGAAGTCGCAGTCGTGCAGCTTGCGGCGCATTCGGGGCATCCCGTCGTGGAGCTGGGCTGGTTGGGAGGGATGGGCGAACCAGCAGAAGCAGCGGGAGGAAGACCCCGCGGCAGACTATCCAGTGTGGATGTACAGCCTGCTCCCCGTCGACTCATCAATAGCCGACCTCGAGGACATCCTTGTCGAGGTTCCGTCCGGCGCCGGGGAACTGCTTGGCCTCGCCGAGTATTTCAGGGCTCAGCGCGAAGGGCACAATCGCCGTGGCCTTCTGCCACCAGAGCCCGTAATATACATCACGGCGTGGACGACCGAGATCAGATTCACGCCAGGGAGGCGGCGCGAGTACGTGCTGGACCTCGACACGAGATCTGATTTCGACCTAGACCTCGTCGACACCGGTGGACCACAAGGCGGCGGTGGGAAGACCTGGACGGTGGCCGTCGTCTGCTGGGGGCTTTGGCGATCGACGCAAGCAGCGTGGGAATTCCGCACTCAGTCCCTGGTGCTGGAGCAGACTGGTCGAGATTCGTTCTGTAGAGTTGGTACGCTGGAGACGAGGTGGCAGAAAGAGCATCTTGTGGAGGATGGAAAGGGGGGTGCGTACATGGCTGCATGGGATAGGCACTTTGTGAGAAGGCGTCTGCGTATTTTATGAAACGAAATACCAAAACACGAAACAGATTCTTTGAGTTCGACTTGCCTAGCAGGCCCGCTCTCACAGATAAATGCCAAGGTAATGTGAAACTTACATAAGAATTCGGGACCTGACCAATATGGGCGAATGACTGCCTTGGGCCGAACCTTCACTCGGTCCCTTTTGCGAATTGTGTAGTAGACGTTGATGCCGATGACTAGTCATTGAGACCTACGGATAGACAAAACAGAGGGATATGCGTGCGAATTTGGCTTCTTGAGAGCTCATCTCACAAGGAAAATCTCGATTTCTCTTGAACACCACGCATGAATTTCTCGTTACCTTCTTACTGGGACAATTGGGACGAAGGAAGAATTACAGGTCTACATGTACACAAGAGAGTTGCCTTTGAATAGCAAAATGGATCCAGGACGAGTTGACCCATCACAAAGCATCCCCCAATTACAGCCTTGGAAACCGTGAGAAAGTTCTAGGTAGGTTCTCCGATGGGTAACTTCCTGAAGAAAAATGTACCCAGAACCAGCCAGATTAACAAGCCTGAAGTACCTTTTCATAGCTTCTTATATACCTCATCTATCATTTATACATAGTAAACAGATAAACTTATAGCTACTATGTTTAATGCTTCCTTTCCCTCAAGAGGTGCTTTATAATCTTTACTAGGATAGTACTACGTCTGATCAAAAATGAAGATAAAAGTGATGCGGTGAGGCGTGATCGAAACGCCGACTTTTAGATATTATGGCTAAAGTAAGCTTCAGTCTAACACTCTCCCAACTGAGTTATCCCCGCTTGTTGCATATTTTTGGGTCGGAACCAGGACCTATATAGGTCACACAACTCAGCAGGGATAAATACCAAAGCATTAATATTTTTTCGTTGTCTTTTGAATTTACGGCACGGCTGAGATAGCCAACCTCAATACCATGAGTGTAGACTGCGTCAAAAGCATTGTGGCGGAAAATGGAGCTCCGGGTCACCGGGACCCACATGACAGGGTCAAGCTTTTCATACCTCTTTCGTACCCTAAGGACTGGGTGCAAAGGAGGACTTACAAAGTACAAGAATACGCGTGTCGCCACTCGTACGAGATTGTCAGATAAGCTCCGCTTATTTTGCTTTCCTCCACTGCCCATCAAGCATAACGCATAGACCACACTTTCAACAAGCCTCTTCCCACGATCGTTATGGCGGCAGACTCCCCATCTTTTCCTCCATGGGTGCAGGTCTACGGTCCCTTGGTAGGCGCGTTATTCGAGTCGCTGGAGAGTATCCCAGATACTGTAAAAAAGAGCTACTGCCATCGCTGCTCCGAGGTTTTATCTTCTTATGATCTTGGTGCTTCTCCTTACAGAGTTTCGCTTTCTCTGAGCTGTTCAAAGTTTGAGAGCTGTATTCTGTGCAACATTTTTCTCAGTGTCTCTAGCCTTAACACAGATTTTGCGTTTCTTGCCGATGAATTGAGGAGATTACGCACGTTCGAGATCGACTCTGTTCCAAAAAATGGAACCGATAGTGAGTTCGATGTGGAAGCCATCCGAGTATCAGAGAGTCCGCCTGCACCTTCTAGCACACGGTTTTATTATAACCTCAACCTCTATGCAAAATCTGGTCAGCTACGTCGATATTTACTTGTTGCCACTTTGACCTCATAGTTATATCAATGTTCACGGTATAGTCATTGACGAATGCAGATGATCCGTCGTCTCGCTTCATAAGCGCAAGAACCCCGACGCGAAACCTTTGGTCAGATGAAAATATTGCCCTGGCGAACAGATGGATGAAAGAGTGCCTTGAAACGCATGACCACCCCTCAATCACAACTGAAGGAGACCATCCAGAATTGCCAACGAGGGTCCTTAAGGTCTCCTCCACCTCAGCTCCAGGTACGGTTCAACTATACTGCAGCCATCCACAGGAATCTGCCCCATATGCGGCGTTGAGTTATTGGGGGGAGTTTAACTCAGCCCATCCAGCTCGAGGGAAAGACTTTCAGCAATTTAGTCAACGGCCTGCCGGTTTCCGAATTTCCGAAGACTATAATCGACGCAATTAATGTTACTCGAAAATTGGGACTCAAATATCTCTGGGTAGATGCTCTCTGCATCTTCCAAGACTCAGAGGTGGACAAGGTCAAAGAAATCAGGAACATGGCGCATATATATCAGCAGGCACATGTTACCATCGCGGCCGGTAATGCAAAAAGCGTCCAGGACGGCTTCCTCTATGCACCAGCTGACCCTATGAAGAACGGTCGATGGATCGAAATGCCTTTTCGGAAGCTGGGCCGAGTGTACGGAACCTGCGAAAGGAGAAAATCACTCGATCCGGAACAGGAGCCACTCAACCAGCGTGCTTGGACCCTACAGGAGACTTTGCTCTCCCGACGGCTCTTGATCTTTGATTCCCAGATTATGCGATGGCAGTGTCCACAGCATCAGTACATGGAAGAGTGGGGAGAGTCAAACATGGACATCGTAGTTCTTCGATGTTCGAGTTCTCTTCGGTTTGAGGATTTGAGGCGGGAGGCCCCAAGATACAGCGTCCGTCATGAACTTACCCGCTGGCATGCAATTCTTGGACTTTATACCGCTCGCCAATTGCGCTTTGGAAGTGATAAGCTGGACGCACTGTCTGCTGTCGCACAGGAAGCTGCAAAATATATCCCATCGCAATATACAGCAGGCCTCTGGAGCGAGTTCCTAGAACATGAATTGTGCTGGTTCGTCTCGTCTCATAATAATCAACATGTGCCAGTAGAATATGTGGCCCCACGATACCGCGGGCCATCCTGGTCCTGGATCTCCGTTGATAACGTCAAGATCGACCATAAAACTCGGGGCGGATCTTTCGATGCCAAGATATTGAAATGCGAGGCACAACTCGTCTCGAAGGAGTCCCCGTTCGGAGAAGTGATGAGCGGGCGGTTGGTCATTCGAGGGCTCCTCGCAAGAGCGACACGGTCAAACCGAGAGTCTCTCCAGCGCAGGGTTTCGGGGTTCGACTACTCTTTTGGAACCAATGACCGATTTTGGCAAGGAATTTTCTTTTTCGATCGGAAGGAGGATGATGACCCAAACAGGGATTGGACCAATAATTATTTTCTGGGAATATGGGAGAAGCAGGGGCTAATACTTGAGAAGATGGACGATGGGCAGTTCAGGAGAATTGGGTTGAGTTACTGGGGTTGGTTGCGCTCACAAACCAGGCAGAAGTGGAATGTACTGCCAGAAGCCGAATATACAATAATCTCAATTATATGAAAGGCACAGCTGTCCTGCCCCCGCGGCGGATATCAGAATACACTGCAAGCCATATGACCCGCCTGACTCATGGAGGATCGACCACAAGCTATGATGAGAATAAAAGGAGAAGAACGGGCGAGAAAGGCGTATTTTGTATATTTGAGAGGCAAACGCCGAGCTCTCAGGACTCATCTAGTCGACACGCGGCTGTACACATAAGCAAGGCACATTGGACGGTGTGGCTAGCTTTGGGAAGAGCTGGAGGAAAAGCACGCGACGAGTTACCTCCGGGCAAAAAACGCCAACAGAGTGCTAGTGCCAAAGGTGCAAGGTAGAACGACTGTACCCACATCACAATGAACGTAAATCCGAGAAAGCTGAATACATTCTTTGGTATCCGGGTTATTCAACAGGCCACAGTCCCAAGACAATGCCGAAAGCCATGCGAAACTCACACATAATCCATATGAGAGAGGCCCTAGAAGATGAAAATACCAACTCCAGCTAAACCTGGCTTCCCAGAAAGAAGGAAATGTAAAAAAACACAGTTATCATGAAGTCATCTGTAAACCCCCTTATTTTTTTGAAAACATAAAACACGCTCACAAGTTATATGCAACACCACCACCATCCTCCACCAACAATACACACACCAACACACACCCTAATTACCCTCCATGATCAACTTCAAAGCCTGCACAGCCAGGTCCAACACCTCAGGCCTCCTCGTCCGGCGCGCACACTCACGAAGGACATCGACGCCGCCCTCCTCACGGATCTTGGCCCTCGCGCGCACGCCGACGTCCCCCTCCATCGTGGCGAGGCTGTACACGACAAACACGCCGCGGTGCCGGACGTCCTCGCTGGCCTCGTCGGCGCACAGGCCGAGGACGTTGCGCACGCCGCGCTCGCGCGCCAGCATCGCCGTCACGACCTCCTCGACCCCGGCGAGCGTCGCCAGCGCGCCGCCCGCCCCGCTGCGCGTGCCCTCGTCCTCGGCGTCCGCCAGCGCGAGCAGGATGTGCAGCCTGTCGCGCGCCTTGGTCGACCCGTCCGCGTACAGCGCGATCGCCTCCACGCACTGCACGAGGTTGCACACCAGCTCCACCGCCGCCTTTGTCACCAGGGGGTTGGTCGACAGCAGCTGTTCCTCGAGGTCGGGCCAGGCTTGCCGCACGATGGCCGCGCGGGTGTCGTCATCTGTGGACGCCAGGTTGGTCAGGGCCATGAGGGATTCGAAGGTCGGGAGGAGGTCGCGCGTCTCGGCGTCCTGATCTGGGGTAATGATGGATACGAGTGGCCGGATGGCTGCGCTCTGTGGAGTCGGCCTTGTGCCGCCGAACACCAAAGACGGGTTGGTGGAAATGAGGATACGGGCGAGGGCTTGGGCGGCTACACGCTTAGGCTGGCCCTCAGAGGAAGGCAGAGCGTTCCAGGCTGCTATGAGAAGACGGACGGCGCCTTGCTGGGCCAGCTGGCCGCGAATGCTTGTGAGCATGGAGAGGGAGTTGATGATTGTTATGATGAGAGATAAAGAGGCCACGGAGCCGTTCTTGCTGTGTGTGACCAGGACCGGCGTGACGCCTGCCTCGAAGACTGCCTTGCACCGGGCTGTGACGTGCTCGTTGTCGTTGAGAGGATCGGCCGCAATCTTGCCTGCTGCATTGGCGTATGCCTTGAGCTGCTCCATCTTCTTCTCTTCCTCGGACTTGTTGGGCTGGAAACGAGTGAGATTCACCAAGATAGTCAAGGCTCCGTAAGTGAGCGGTGACTTCGGCTGCGCATCTTCCAGGGTCTTAACGAGCTGCTTCAAGAACTCCTTATTCTTGGAGAGATCCTCTTTCACGTTTGAACGGAGCGACGCGTAGGCTAGCCCTTCGATGGAGTTGTTGCGCGAGTGTTCTGGGTCTTTGACCAGCATGTTGGTAAACATCTGGGACAGCTCCTCGATGGTCGTGCTCGCCTGCTGGACTCGCTCGCTGTCGTTTCCATCTGGTGGGCGGACGGGTTGTATTGCCTGGGTGTCCAACTGTCAGTTAGACGTCCAGCTCCTCGGGCTCATCGACGATGACGGAAGGGTGTCGCATTGAGGTGGGATCTCTAACCCTTAACTTGGCAAGTATAACAGCAGCCAGATGCTGGACGTTTTCCGAGTGCCTGCGCATGGAGACGGAGCCTTCCTCGCTCTGTGAGCCGTCGGTGCCGCGGACATACATAGATTTGACAGCCTCGTCAGGGTCCTGGTCCACAACCTCCTCGAGCCACTCTACACAGTATTTCTGGACGGCCTCCCGGCACTGCTGGTTCATGCACGCAGCGTTGAGCATCTCCAAACACGCCGTCTCGACCTTCCGACTCTTCCATTTTCTGCGCATCAACGGGCCCAGGCTGGGCAGGAAGCCCTCGCTGAGGAACAGCTCGGTGATGAGGTCGGGGACGATGGGGAAGATGGCGGCGGCGACGCAAAAGGCGACGATGTAGTCGTCATAGGTGCCCCGCTTGACGCGCTCCTGGAAGAAGTCGCGCAACATCTTGGAGCCCTCGGCTCCAGAGGCCTTGAGGTAAGCGGACGCGGTAAGAGTGGCATGGCCGCGGACGATGTCGGGCTGGCGCATGTCGAGGTAGCAGAGGACGGTGTCGAAGCAGTCGGAGTCGATGACGTCGCAAATTGACTTTTCCTTCTTCCTGGCCTCTATATCATCGTGCAAGAGCTTGGTGAGTAAGTCCAAGTCCTTGACCGTGTCGCTGTCCTCCTGGCCACCCTCCATCAGCTTCGCGAAGAGCAGAAGCGTCTGGTCCTCCCTGCCAAGCTTGGACAGGTCCTGGGTGGCGTACTCGTTGACTGTCTCCATCATGATTGATGGTAGTGTGGAAGAAGGAGAGGAGTGTTCGGGTTTGCCCTGCGATTTGAAGCCGTCGTCCTGGTAGACTGTGTTGGGCTTCGTCTCTCTATCAGGTCAGGGTTGGTCAGGTCACAGCTTGGTTGGGAGAAGACAGGCGAAGGCAAAAGAAGCGTTGAGGAGCCGAGGACCCCGCGCTGGGAGTTGGAGCTACAGCTTAGAGCTGAGGTATGCAGGCTAGATTAATCGACTGACTGGTTTGACTGACAGACTGACCGATAGGCTAGTAAACAACAGATGCGCGAGCAGCTGTTGAGGGGCGGTTCTATTTCTGAACTCGCGCAATGCCCGCGGGGATCTTGGCTCGGGTTTCACGAGAGTCGCTTCATCGGCAAAGAGGAGGTCCAAAATTCACTCGTCTGATCTGGTGCTGACGCGTATGAGAGTTGTCGAATGAGAAACCGGGTTTCAACCACCTGGGGGCAGGAGTGGTCTGTCTGGTTGCACATGAGCATCCATGGACGTGGGCATTGGACATGATTCTGCTGTGGCCGTTGTGCCCCTCCTTCCGGACAAAAGATGGAGAATGGAGATGGAGATGGGCGATGGGCAGATGGAGCTAGGCCACCCCTGCCGTAATCGTACCGTAACGTACCACCCCCTAGCAAGACGTACCGTTCCACACCGTGAGACCGTACCGTATCACCGCGGACAGGAGGGGCCAGTACATGCAGGTACCTGGCCAGTTTTGGTGTTCGTTGACCTCGACAAGCAGACGACAGACAAGGTATCCAGACTAGCTGCAGGTCTCATCTGATCCTGGGCGTGCGATTCGGGTCCTGCCGTTGAGGCTGTCGGCAGCTTCGCAACGACCTTGTCACATCAGATTAGATTGGCTACTGTACTACTGGGGGAGCTGGAGCCGAAGCTGGACCCGGAATTCAATCCGTGAAGCTTCGTCTTTCTGCCTGCCTGCCTGCCACCAACTCAATCTACGTCTACCCTTGACTCGACTTGACGTCCCAAACTACAAAACCACCACATCCAGACCTGGCACTCACTCAGTCTTCCAACCAGTCTCGAGATTTAGAATCCAACAACACAGCATCAGCCTAGTCGACAGCGTCACGGCCGCCGGCCCCACGGCCCACATCCATCATGGATGCTGTCGACGCCACCGACCACTACGAGATCTACGCAACCGAGGAGACGCCCTCGCTCTGTGCCATCGTCATCGACACAAACCCACGCGCCTGGGCCGCCCTCAAGCGCGACCTGCCCATCTCCAAGGCCCTCGCCAACATCCTCGTCTTCGTCAACTCCCAACTCGCGTACAGCAGCACGAACCAGGTTGCATTAATAGCCTCCCATACCAACCGCGCAGTATGGCTTTACCCGCCCCGGCCAAAGCCCAAGGAGGCACAGCCGCAAGGGAACGGCCAGAAAGACGGAGACATCGAGATGGCAGATGCGGATCACCCGTCAATACCGCCGCCTAAGAAGCGCAGTGCTGCGACGGCCAGCAAGTACCCCCAGTTCGCCCAGATCGAGTCCTCCATCGTCGCCTCCCTGCGAGAGCTCATGTCCTCCACCACCGAGGCCGACCTGGCCACCACCACCACCCAGATCTCGGGGGCCCTGACCCTCGCCCTGTCGCACATCAACAAGACCTCCGTCCTCCTCTCCGCCAACGACAACGCCGACGCCTCGACCCTCGCCGCCAAGAAGAACGGCGGCTCCACCGCGGCCAACCCCTCCGCGATGTCCGCCCAGCGCGCCGGCGTCCTCACGGGCTTGCACGCCAGGATCCTCGTCATCTCCGTCTCCGAGAGCTCCCCGGCCCAGTACATCCCCACCATGAACTCCGTCTTCGCCGCCAGCCACGCCGGCATCCCCATCGACATCCTCTCCCTGCACGGCAGCGCCACCTTCCTCCAGCAGGCGAGCTACATCACCCGCGGCACCTTCATGGAGGCCGCCAGCCCCCAGGGCCTGCTGACCTACCTGCTCTTCGGCTTCGCGTCCTCCATCTCCTCCGCTACGACCGTCATGTCGACAACCTCGAATACCGGTGGCACTACCAAGCACGATGGAGAGGACGACCATGGTGGTGTGGGGGGAGGAGGAGGCGCGGGCATGAACCAGCTGGTCAGCCCCTCGACCGTCAGCGTCGACTTCCGAGCCGCCTGCTTCTGCCACCGCAAGGTCATCGACACGGGTTTCGTCTGCAGCATCTGCCTGTCCATCTTCTGCGAGGTGCCGCAGGACGCGGAGTGCCTGACGTGCGGCAACAAACTGGCCTTGGGCACGTACGGCGCCCGCCCGGCCGTCGTGCCGCGCAAGAGGAAGAAGAAGAGGAAGCTCGGGCTCAACGGGGAGCCCACCGGCAGCGAGCAGCCCAGCAGCGCCGTCGGCACGCCGAGACCTGGGTGAATTGGGAATCCTCACGTCTATGTTAGAGATATGCTCGGAGACGGGCTTGACGAGGGCGTGGCATATGACGCCGGGACGTAGCTATGGATCCCCGCCGTAGGAGCGTGTGCGACCAGCTCAGCGCGACATTAAACGAAGTGTGAACGTCTGTAATGGGAACGAATAACGGCCCTTCGCCAGCGGGAGACTGGATAGACTGGGAGTTTGTCCAACAGTCCGGTTGAAAGAGCAGTGCTCGGCCAAACATCCACTTCACCACGTCATCAGTGGCCGAGCCGTAGAACGGATCCCCAAAACAAAACGAGGGAGATATGGGAGAAGATGGTGATTCTAGTCAGAAAAGATGCCCCAGCGGGCAGCCAGGCGCGCATGCCACCACGGATGTCTGATACTACCCACCGATCATGGTAGAATACCTGAAACAAGCGGTTCGGCGTCAATGTGTAAGAGACAGGCCTGGGATAGAGAAGAGAACAGGATCGTGGACATCATAGCGTGGAAGCACAGCAGGTTGCAAGTCTACTAAACAACCCAAAAGATACACACCGGCGAGCAGCCGGGATCTCACAAAACGCACCGCATCAAAATACAGACTCCGCGCATTACAGCATATCACACTAGCGCTACACCACTTCAAGGGTCTAGAAAATGATCTGTAATTGTGCCCTCTAGCCAGACAGTCTAGGCTCCGTAGGTATAGCCATAAGGAATTTGAGAGCGCGAGTTCTCCCAGCACAATCTAGCCAGACCAAGCCAAGTCCACATCAATCGAGCCCAGAAAGACACAAGCTATCCATTCCAGAGCTACCAATCCAGTCTCCTGCGCATTCTGGAGAGCGAGACGTGCCGATAATCCACGATGAGGGCCAATTCCCCTTATTCCCCCTCTGTCCGTTTCCATGCAAGGCTGCGCCCCGTCTCCAGTAGGAGCGAAAGAAGAGAGCCGTCCTTTGATCCGCCGGTTTAGATTAAAGAGTGGAGACAAGAAATGGCCCTTCTTTTTGGTGCTTCGACAGGCGGGTAAGCAGATGTCGCCCTGGTGCAGTCGTCCAAGCTAGACCGCAGCGCAAGGTCGAGGGAAGGAAAGCATAAAAGATGAAAGAAAAGAAAAAAATCAGGTTCTGCCGAGGAGGCAGACAATGCGTAACCCACGGGTCGATTCCACCATCGAGGACCAGACACTCCCAGTTATGTGGGCGACTTTGGGTGTCTGGTGCCAAAGGTGCGATAACACCGTCGAGCCGTCTATTCGCAACCATTCGAGAAAAAGACAGATGAACCGCCGAAAGCCCAATGAGGATTCGTAGCAAGGGGTATCGCCAGCCGAAAATGCTCTGATAAACGCCGTATCATGCAAATGCCGTTCTGCAAATCGAGTCGAGCCGCCGAGAAATGCCATTGTCGAGAAGGAGCACGCGGTCGTGCATGCGAGGTCGCCCGGGTTCAACTTCGAGGATGATTGAGAAGCCAACCGAACGAGATCGAGAGTCTATCGAACCGTTCAAGGTCGAAATGCATGCTGAAAGAAGCGAGAAGGCCGAAGGTGACTCCCACGCAATGCAAGGTGTCGAAGACAACGATGATCATCATAGTAGGTAAATTCCAAGAGGAGACGCAACAGGACCACCAGTCCCATCCCGCCAGCGCGCGAAAGCCACTCAGTCACGCGCCTTCATCCCCGCCGCATGATCCCTAAGGACCTTCTGCGCCCCAATATTGACAGGGCCCTTGCCTCCCGACAGCCGGCTCATGACACACTTGGGCTCCCTGTGGTACGAAGCCATGTGCGCCAGGGCAAACGAGTCCGTGTTGTGCGCCCAGTGCATGTATATCCCCGCCGCCGTCGCCTTGACGGCCAGGACCCCGATGGCGCCCGCGCTGGTCTGGTTGCGCACGCCCGGGTGGCCCATGAAGTCGCGCGTGACAAAGTCGGCCATGACGGCGCCCTCGTCGGGCACGGTCTCCGGGTCGTCGTCGCCGCCCCGCCCGGCACGCGTCATATGGTACAGCCGGTCCGCGCACTTGTGAGCCGCCATGGTCGTAGCCATGTGCTCGCCCGTGCCGCTCGTCACCGCCGCCACGGCGCGGGCGTCCTCGTCGTCCGGGTCCCGCGGAATCACGTACGTGCCGATCCCCACGAGCGCCGCGGGGCCCACGCGCCCCTGGTGCTTCATGCCGATGCCGCCCGAGGAGGACCCCGCGGCCATGTTGCCCTGGCCGTCGATCGCGATGGCACCAATAGTGTCTGTGATCTTGTCGTTGTCGGCGTTGTCGGGCTCGGCTGTCATCTCGGTGAGGTCGATGTTGCTGGGGGGCTGGGTGAAGAGCTTCTCGGCGAGCGTGTGGTCGATCCAGTCCCAGGAGTCATCCAAGAGCTCACTTGCGCCGTTAGCGGTGTCGAGCTGCTCGTCGGAAGAGGTCTTGATTCGCTTAGCCCGGCACATCTTCACCGATCGATCAGAAGCGCCGGTAGGGCGGGTCGCATCGATGCCTCGAGCGGACTTGGTAGGAGTTTGGGGTCCGTTGTGGAGAGTCGACAAGGGCGACGGCTTGGGAGGGGTGACGGGATCAGAGTTGGGTGCGCCGGGCGAGGCCGAGTCGGAAGGCGAGTCGGGCTGGCCCTCGTTCCACATTCCGGTGAGAACGGCAGACGAGTGGTCGCGCATGGTGAGGCCCTTGCCAGCTTTGGCATTTGCAACAGACTGCAATCCGCTGAGAACCTCGGGTTGTGGAGTCTGCTCGGCGATGGGCATGCGGACAGAGCTGTACTTGGCCTCCTCGGGGGAAGGCGCCTGGGTCGGTATCGCCTGGGCCGGGAACTGTACAGACTGTTGTTGTTGGGCAACACGGAGTTGAGCCTTGCGAAGATCCTCGCACCACTTCCTGTAACGATCGAGAGCATTCTTGGAAACCAGCGCCCTGTTGTTCGCGAGGGACATTCCGTGCTCCAAGGCAAACTTCTTGGCGCCCTCGCCGACAAGGATGTTGGGAGGCACCCGCCGAAGGGTCAATGGTCTCAGGCTGGCATCGAGGACGAGCTTCGCAAGCGAGATGGGGTTCTTGATGTCTGAAAGCGTTCCGCCAAATTAGAAGATCAAGGATGGAAATGTACGGTGCGACTATCGATTAACTTACTGGGAACAGCGCCACAAGCGCCACTTCGTCCAAAATGGTCAACGATGGTCGCATCGCACTCCACAGTGCCATTAGCTGAAAGGTTGCTTCCATAGCCTGCGTTGGTGATATCGCCGTTCTCAAGGACCACGATTGCGGCCTCTACGGCGTCGGTGGCTGAGCCACCGCCCTTCAAGCACTTCATGGCCGCCTGGGCAGCCCTGGGGTTTGTCAGTACGAACGAATTCAAAAGACCGTTTTTCAATGCCGGGAAAGGTCGGACGGGGCCTTACTTTGCACACAAAGTGAGGTGGACGTTCTCATTCTGGAGGCTGTGGTAGCCAGCGCCGGCGTGGATGAAAACGGCCATTGACGGGCGCTGATCGCCGGTCGGGTCTCGCTTCCTGATGAGACGGTCAACTGTGCCGTCGGCACCCACACCAATCTTGTCCTCCGGCATGTTAGAGGCTGGTGATGGTTGGGATGGGGTCAGAGGGCCGAAGAAGTGACGGTTTGGATCGTAGGAGTCCATGTTCGCAAAATGGCTGGCTGGTTGTTCTCTTGGAAGTCAAGGCAGGCTCGCTCTACCTGAGTAAGAAGATCTTGAGCGAAGCCGAGCAGACTTCAAAGCGGGCTTCTGGCTGGTCAAGGACGAAATATCGCCTCGTTGAGCGTTTGACGAGTAGCCACGAGCGGTGAGGTGGTCGAAAGGCTTAGGCTAATGGAGGCTGTTGCCGTTGTCAGCTAAACGGAAAACCCCAGGTCAAACACTCCAGAGAAGGTGCTTGATCTTGAATGGTCTTGAATGCTATTGTGGACAGAGGATTGGAATTCCAACCAAGGTACTTCTGGTGCAAGCCAGCATTGGCCAGCAGTTCAGAAAAGGAAGGGGGCAGTGAATCACTTCTGGCTGGGAATCAGCCAGTCTTTCACGAAGGCCGACTTGGCTTCATTGAAGAAACCCCGCCATTCTGCTGGCGACCTTGGGGTTCGGATCGCGGAGTATGGCATGGACAAACTGGTAAAGGGCTCCATGCTCCTCGTAAACCTTTTCCAGTTGGCATGAGACTCTGGAGCTTACATTTTCACTGGCCATGAGACTCAGGCGCCACAATGCTTGGGGCCATGTCCAGGCCGGACAAGTCGTGTTGGCATATCATGGCGAAGAGCAAAGAAAGGGTCGGCTTGGGAGGTATGTCCAAGGAGACAAAGAGAATGTATGCAACTAGGGAAACCTACCAGTTGATCTGGAACTCCTCGAGGTTTGTTCTCTGGATGATCTTCCTGCAAGAGACCCAAGTAGATGCTGGTTGATACTTGGGCCTGGACAGTGCTGATGCCACGACGTTCAGTACTGAGAGGCTTGTGCCGGGACAAACGCACTAGGAAGCAAATGTGCAGTGAAGCTGAAGATGTCTGTGATGAAGAGAATAACGGAACGAGTGAAAGGAGTAAAGAATGGTCTATGTCCACAGAGGCCAGGAAGAGCTGCCCCTGCGGATGCGATGGTGTTGTGCAGGGAACAAGAGAAACGTCAGAACTCACGCACTGGGTTCTATGGTCTGCACAGACAAACCTGCACACAAGGACAGCATACCAGAAGCCAGACTAAACGTCACTTCCACTGGCCCAGTATGTGGCCTGAAATCTAAGATTTCCCAGGAGAGGCAGGTGAGATGCAGGTCTTGTACGAGTGCAGGCGTGGGTGCCTACGTTGTTGAGGCACAGGATTCAGCATCTTGTCATGGCCTCCCAGTGCCAGAGAAGAGCCTGAAATGTATGAATATGATTATATAGAGGGATATCATTGATTTTATTCACATCTGGGGTTGGATATACGAAGTTGAAGGCAGCCCTGAAGGGGGGAAATTCACCAAGTTCAGCGCTTGAGCAGGATTGTAGTTGGGATCTCAGCCAGCAGTTACATTCCGAACAGCGCCACGTTTCTTGCCCTGCGCCACACGGACGCCACAAGAACGGTCAGGGGTGGGGGGTTGACCGTCTTCGCCTACCTTACGTTGGCTAGCTTGGGGTACAGAGGGCGCTTGCTTGGCCTGACCGCATTACGACTTGCGTAGCCAAGTCACGGCAACCGCATCTCTCCTAGCATAACTGACTGCCTGCCTACCCACCTCATACACCATCACCACCACGACCATCATCCTCGCCAATTCGACAAAGAGCTGCGCATCCCGACCACAACCCATCCAGAATCGTGCGCAGCTCCCACCTTCGCAATCATGGCCACCCAAACACCCGCCGTTGTCATGGACAAGTACGTCAATTCCCACCCCCTGGACACCCCCCATGGCATAGCTGGAGCTGCCTGACCCCACTTCCACCAGGGGGCTTGGTCAAGCAAGCATCGCCCTCCGACATGAAGCTATTCGCGCATAGGCGTTTCGCTGTACCCCATGCTGGACATATCATGCTGACAATCATTCCCACTTCAGCGGCACGGGTTTCTCTAAGTTAGGTACGACCGATTCCCCAACGCCCCAACCAAATCCCACCGCGGCCCGTTGACACTAGGCCCAATTGTACAGGTTTCGCCGGCAACGACTCTCCGTCCTTCGTCTTCCCGACCGCGATTGCCACGAAAGGCCCAGCTGGTGGCGGTGGTGGCTCAGGTTCCGGCCGTCCTGCTGTTGCGAACAAACCGTCCTTCCTGACTGGTGGTGCTGGCCCGTCCGGCCACCTTAACTCGAAACGTGGCACTGAGGACCTGGACTTCTTCATCGGTGATGAGGCAGTAGCAGCATCTGGTGGACCTGGTGAGCATGACACGGGATGCAAGACTGGCCGGGAAACATTCTGACTGAGATAGGATACGGTCTACACTACCCAATCCGCCATGGACAAATAGAGAACTGGGTATGAGCGGGCAACTTACCAATGGTCGACGATCGCTGGCTGACAGTGTGGACAGGATCACATGGAGCGTTTCTGGTCCAACTCTATCTTCAAATACTTGCGAGTAGAGCCTGAAGACCACCACTTCCTTCTCACCGAGCCAGTATGTGCAACACCAACCCCTCTGCCGTCACGTCGGCTGGCTGACCTTCTATTCCCTAGCCCCTGAACCCTCCCGAGAACCGAGAAAACACCGCCGAGATCTTCTTCGAGTCCTTCAACTGCGCCGGTCTCTACATCGCCGTGCAGGCCGTCCTCGCCCTCGCCGCGTCGTGGACCTCCTCCAAGGTGCAAGATCGCTCGCTGACGGGAACTGTCATCGACTCTGGTGACGGTGTCACCCACGTCATTCCCGTTGCCGAGGGATACGTCATCGGCTCTTCGATCAAGTCGATCCCAATTGCTGGTCGCGATATTACATATTTCGTCCAGTCACTCCTGCGTGACCGCGGAGAGCCCGACTCTTCCCTTAAGACAGCCCAGGAGATCAAGGAGGAGCACTGCTACGTGTGCCCGGACATCGTCAAGGAGTTCAGCCGTTTCGACCGTGACCCCACACGCTTCGCGCAGCACCCTGTCCTGCAACCGGGCGGACGTCAGGTCACCGTCGACGTGGGTTACGAGCGCTTCCTGGCGCCCGAGATCTTCTTCAACCCGGAGATCTACAGCTCCGACTTCCTCACGCCCCTGCCCGTCGTGGTCGACGGCGTCATCCAGTCCAGCCCCATCGACGTGCGTCGTGGTCTGTACAAGAACATCGTGCTCTCGGGTGGTAGCACGCTGTACAAGGACTTTGGCCGCAGGCTGCAGCGGGACATCAAGCACCTAGTCGACAACCGCATCCGCGCCAGTGAGGTGCGCAGCGGAGGCGCGAGGAGTGGTGGCCTGGAGGTGCAGGTCATCACGCACAAGAGGCAGAGGCACGGCCCGTGGTTCGGAGGCAGCTTGCTGGGACAGACGCCCGAGTTCAGGTCATACTGCCACACCAAGGCAGAGGTAAGTATATCGTCCCTCAAGAGTCAAGATCCAGGTGCTAACGACATGATAGTACGATGAGTATGGTCCAGGTATCGTGCGAAGATTTGCCCTTCTTGGTGGGCCGGGTGGTTCTTAAATGGGACGGTTCAGATGACAGGCGGTGGAGAGATTACTCGAATTCAGCAGACAGCAGCAGATCAATACACACTCGATGAAAAGAAAAAGAGCGAATGGTTGGCTCCTTGGCGATGACTTTGAAATTGAGCTGGGCAACTGCAAAATCACACGCAAGATGTAGAATCGGGTCTCTGGATGGGGGTAGTGGGCGCTGAAAAGAGGATACCCTCGCTGGTTCTCGAATGCCAAAACTCGGTAGACTGTGAGAGAGCGGGCTGACTCAAATGTGCTTTGCTTTGGTCAGATGCTTGAGAATGAAAAAGGAAGTTGCCTTCAAGAAAGAGATCTGGATGCTTCACCGGTGACATGGAACGCCAAGGCCTCCGGCTGTATGTGAAGCTTATGAGTTCGTTAGATGAGGAAATTGCATTTGGCTTTGCCAACTCAAGAATAGCCTTTTGTTCTTGAATCTTCAGCAGCAGTGCCCATCGGATGGAGGCGCTATCTTATCATGTGTTTATGGTGATTCGGTTGAGGCAGCGGTGGATGTGCCTGCGGGTATGTTTTTGAGAAATTCCATCCAGACGTTATTTGTGTTTACATTTGCTCCAAGACAGAGGGTCTGAATCCGCCCGCTGTTGTTCAGAGCCTACTTAAACTCGCAATTCCGGTCCTGTGCTTCAGCATAGGGAGCATAAGTTCAGTGTTGAGGGGTTGGGGAAAAGGGCCTATGAGTCGATGGGATCAGCAAAAGGCAAGATGAATGCGGTTCAAGACATTCAAGAAGAATCTCGGCTTCAAAGAATGAAATAATCCAATTTTCTTAGGTATACTGATGCAGTATATAGTCCGTCAAGAAAATAAAAGACGAAACCCCGGATTGATAGGTAGTCGAGGCTTCTATCCCTACCTCGGCGTGGTGTTCCCTCATAACAGGATGATATTTTCTTCCTTGAGTCCCCAGTCTGTCCATCCTTCTTTTGCACGGAGCTCATTCCAATTCATCCAGTCTTCCCATCGATGCAGACCTTGAGGTACACCCAGTCTGTCCAAACGCTTGCTGACGATGCAGGCGGGCCCGATCACTATGTAATGGTGGGTTCCGGCATCAGGAACTTGGCGGAGAATGATCGGGTAACTCACCCCAAAGATAAATGCACAGACGTCATCTTGCCTAATGGCCCGTGAGGCAAGCCCATAATATCCTCTCTCGAGCGAGAAGACATGTAAGTGATGGGCAAGAACCATCAAATGACGATGGCAAAATTGCACATCAGGCCACACTTGAGGGCGCCTCGAAGATTCTGAATCTTGAGCACTTTTCGAAAGAAATCCCGAGTATGACTTCAGAGCATCTGACCATTCTTCCTCATTGGCTCCTGCCCAAAGCCCACTCGACAAAGCGAAGAGGAACGCTAGGCTTTCATAGTTCAAACAGGGCTCATCTTGTTTGAAGGCAGTGGAAGACCTAGCTTGTTTAGACCAATGTGACCAAACAGTCGTTAATTCCTCAATACTCATAGTCCACTTGAAGTGGGGTGACACCAGTCTGATCGAGTCAAAGATGACACCCCGGACTTGCAATGAAGCTGAAGCGCCATCTTCTCCGAGAACAACCACAAATTCAGCTGATTCTGTAGGAAATTGGCCAAAATTTCCCCTCCGATCAGGTCCACCACCATCAAAAGCCCAATGGTGACGGTCCCATTGCGGAACCCACGAGCTCCCACAAGCGTCGTCAAAAGACTCGTCGTATGACTCCCCTTGTGAGTCTCTTGACGCGTAAGATAAGAGATTCAAGTCTGAAGTCTCTTCTAGGTACTTGATGGCAAAGCTTTGGTAAAGCTCCTGGTGTGACTGTTTGTAATCTGGACGCAGAACAGGCATTGTGTTCCTGACAAATGGCAGGGCCATGAATGCAAAAATTCTGTCCCGAGGATCACGGAGGCGGACGGCCCTGGCCTGATGTAAAGCAAACAAAATGTCATAGTCTTCAGTCCCTGTTCGTGATGAGTTGAAAACCCTGACCTCTGCTTTTTGTCTATGATAAAACACCTGCCGTAAGAGGACTGGGATCCAAGCTTCCCGAGATTGCTTTTTCAATTGATGATCCACGCGTCGGAAGTACCACATGTCGGCCCTCGTTATATCTAAAAAAGCGAGCTGGCAGCCTGCCCATAGTATTTTTGTTTCACGTCCCAAAGCTGCTTCTTGGACAACCCATCCTCGTGAGAACCATGGATGGCGGAGTAGAATGTCTACTGACTGCCATCTCAAATCGTTGACAAGCGGATCATCAGGAAGAGGCCAAGGGAAGCAATCCGGTTCCCAGGAGAATCCTGGACTGTGGAAAGTTTCTTGCACCATCTGATTGACATCGACAATCAAAGACGATGCGTTCCGAGCGTGGTCTTGATAGCCGTACCCTAGACAGATGAGGGTACGCTGGGAAGATGCATAGATACGACCCATCAAGTATACCTGGTGGTTCTTTTCGTCTAGCTTGTTTTGGTCAATGCAGATCGAATCCGCCCACAACGCTCGAGACAGATCTGGAAGTCGGCACTGATGAAGAGAGACGCTTAAGTTGTTCGTAATTCGATGAGTCTTTCCACTCAGGAAAATGACATGATCCTTCGTATCTGATCCCCAAACGTAGGATATCGCCTCGTAAGGTATTTCTGGGGTCCACCTGATCACTTCAGTCCCTGTGGACGTTTTCCGCCGTTTTTGCGCTCGTTGGGCAGATCGAAGCGTCTGGCGCCGGTTGCTCAGGTGAATCGTTTTGAGGACACCAGACAACGGCTCGTCACCCTCTCCCGGGAAGAGAACGAGGACTCGAATGGACTCTTCGTCTGGGAGAGGCTGATATTCGTATTCGTCGGCCATTCTGTGTCTAGAGCATGTGCTCTCAGAGCAGCCTTCCAAGTGCCGATTGAGATGTTCTAAGCTGAGCCGTGTGTTTCTCGAATCAGGCAATCTGTAAAGTCGTTTCAATATTGCTGCGAGCTGTCTTCTGACAGTGACCTGCGAGAGTTGAAACCAATAGAATATGTCGGCTCTGGAGCGACGTTCTGGTCCTGAGATTTGGAGACGCTGGGATGGGATGTCGATGGCTCACTTAACTTTCTGTCTTGATTGTGAAAATGAAAAGTGCAAGTGAGGGGTATGTCAGCCACATCCGTGGTTCTTACAGCAGCCTGTGGGAAAGCTGAACCATTTCTGCACATGTGACTAAGGCAGTGAGCCTATGTAACTCCATAATGCCCAATTTGGATAAGTAAGTATACCTCACCGAGCGAGTGGCTGTGCTGATTCGGTCGTACAAATGCCCTGACCCCAAGGAACAGTCAATACCTTCGCCACTCTCTATACTAGTGCAACCCTGTGAGACATTCAAGACCATGACAACCTTGGGAGCATCTTTCCGCACCATACAAACGCTCACTTGACGCAGTGAATGCCCCATTCTGATTTCAATGATTAGAAAACCTAGGAGTGATCTCCTCCCCAACGCTTATTGTGTCTTTGATGCTATCAACTTTCATTGGTCCATCATGAACGACAGTTGACCTGCGTGCTATTCAATTATAGTCACTGGCGTGTTAACAGAACGCCATTTGACCATTGCGCGATTTGATCTTCTACTTCATTGAAACTAATAAGACCCTAACTATTTTTCATATCAGGCCATCGCTTTGCAACACCAGAACATTGCCAAAATTACATTAAACCATGCAGTCTTTGGCCGAGTCTGAAGCTCTGTCCCAAGCGAACTGTGATCCTGTGAGATTTTAAGCTGATTTGAATTCTTGCGTCTCTGAGGCACATATATGAATGACAGGAGAAACCCACGACTCCTTCACTGTAACTCCACGCGAATACTTATCCTCGAGGACTTACAAATCATTGTCTCAAGAGTCATTGTTTGATTGAGCCAAGCCACTCAGGGGACAGCAAACCGACCTGTACCCGCCATCCGTAAAAAGACGAGTCTCAGATACATCTCAGCGTGAGTCAGTACCCAAGGGCAGCATGGACGCATATGTGCATCTTTCTGGCTTGTAAGACTAATTTCCCGGAGCATATCATTCATCTGCTACCGAATCTTCTTTTCTTCGTCAAACTCTGAACGTAAGACCACGACACAGCATATCTAAGGATATCCAGTATCAAAATGCACTTCCCAACCATCTTTACCCTGCTGTCAGTTCTGGCCTGCACAGCGGTCGCACAACGTGGAGAAAGAGGTAAGAGCCCCTGGAACATACATCGGCATTATTCCCAAGGTCAAAAAAAATCGCATCCATGCAGACATCCGGTGCTAACATCCACGTCCCATCTAGGTTAATGCAGGGACGATAGTGAATGAATTAGATGTGTCAACGGCGTTACACCACTGATATGCAAGAGTATGTTTTTACTTCCCGTCCAGTAGGGCCCTGATATTTTTGAAACCATTGCTGACATACCATTTCTTATCAACAGCTGATGCCACCTCGACGACGGGAAAGAGATGCGGCGCCGTTGGCGGCGAGTGCCAGCCACTTGAGGCAAGGTGAATGGGAAAAGATGATCGCGTCTCCAAATTCCCGTGAGAACATTGGGCGGTCTTATGAATGGCATCGTAGGAATATCGTTCTCAGACGGCAAATATCACAGAGATATTTTTCAGTCGAAATCAGCAATATGATATAACAGCTTTGCCTTCAAGAGAAGACGAACAATAAATAAAGCAGCAGCAAAGATCAATCTGGGGACAGATCGGATGACGATGAATTATGATACCATCACCTCACGTTTTCTCAAATGATGAATACTTTACCGACTAAAAGGTCAAGCATATGCAGTTGGCCCAAAACTCATTCAGTACTAGATTCGGTGTGACACAGCCGCATTGCAGCCTAAACCTCGCCAGCCCACTAGCTTCAGTCCCAACGACACCTGCTGGACTTTTAGATCCGCTGTTCTCCAAAACTGCTCTATTTAGTCCTAATAATTACCAGCCGGTTTCATTGCTTCCAAACCCAGTCTCTGTCTAGTCCACCACCTAGCCAAGCATCAAGAATATAAGTTATAATGTTCTGGTTCAATCAGCTTAGCTGGTCTAATGGTAAGACCTCTGTGGGCGAGGCTGAAAAACGACGCAGAGATTCAGGTTCGAGTCCTGAGCTGAGCAAACCATCCAAAGATCAAATTTTTGAGAAGCAGTGCTGGCTATTCTCCCAGTCGCTTTCACTATGTAAGCGCCCACCTGGACTTTGATCATTTTATTGCCACAAAAGAATCCTGTACTAACCGCTTAGAGGTGACAGGTCTGAGGCAGAAATTCCCACCCCATATGTGAAAGGCGCAAACCTACGACTAGAAATCCTACAAGCCGGCAGGCACTGGCCAGTGCCACCGTCAACATCGACATGCGAGGCAATAATCCTCGAGCCCTTAACAACGACCATGTCAGCGGTGATGAAAGTTCAGATCCAGCACCACGTCCCATCATCATCACATGGAAAAGGATTTCCCGCAGTCCTGAAACTATACGACCGCCGCTTCGGTACGACGCTTCGGAGACGCCTGGACATGACCACGCCGAAATACGAACCATATCCGTGCACATCATCGACAGAAGCCGCGTACTGTGAATTTATACGTAAGGGATATGTTGGTCCTTTCTTACACGACTATGAAGAGGAAGAGCGTTCCCGCTTACTGCCACAGCGAGCCTGGTCCTTCCTCGACGCCTCGCCCGAGGGGGTGGCCAAGTACGAAGCGGTTACATGGCGAAAGTGCCAGGAATTATTCAACAGGGAGACTCGGGCGTACGAAAAGCTGTTCGGACTCCAGGGCAAGACCATCCCCCGGCTTTTCGCCCACGTGCGGCTGAGCCTGCCCCAGGAGAGCATTGCTCCCTGTCCCCCGGACCTCCTCCAGTACCCCGGAACGCGGCAGTATTTTGAAGTGCGCGGTATCCTCATGGAGCTCGTGGACGGCTACGAGCTGTCCGAGCTGCACTCGTCGCCCGCGGCGCCGTCTGACCAGGGGAGGCGGCGGGATATCGTCCAAGCCGCCGTGGACGGGGCTCACGAGATCAACCGCCACGGCGTGCGCATGCTCGACTGCAGCATGTACAACGTCATGGTGGACAAGACGTCAAACCATCCTTTCATCATCGACCTCGCGCAGTGCGGATTTATAGAGGAGATGTATGAAGAGGACGAGGAGGGTGAGGAGGGGTCGAGTGTTGGTGATGAAGCGCCAGACTCTGGTGATAAGGCCCCTGTTGAGAGTGATGATCACCGAGGGAGTGAAAACGGGGACCAAGAAAGCCAGGTAGACGAGTGGGATTCAGATCCGGAGATCAGATACTGGAACTCCGTCAGGTCGTATGGGAATCCCACGGCCATTGGATTAGTTATGGCGGGGCGACTGATAAGGGAAAAGGGAGTCTCGATGAATCTTCAATACCCGGACTACGATGCTATCATAGCCGCTATTCGTCGGCAACATGAACAGCAGGGACCCTCGAGAGACTCTGAGGAGGCTTTGTAAGTGGAATGTGATATATATTGGTTGAGATCGTTATCGTTTAGTAGAGACTAGATCATTTCAGATAAAGGCTTTGACGAGAAGCGTGGAATCAGCTGTAGAAAAGATGTCTAGGTAATCATTCGACGACGGCTAGGATTAATCTTGTGGCGAGGCATTAGTGTGACATGATCAGGCCCGATCCTACGCCAAGTCCCATGTGTTGCGGTAGTTTTAGCGGCCAAGGGTAATCTGATCCTACGGGCTTCTAGTACGTAGGAACTGGAGCTACTTGGTACGAAGCAAAGCCACGCCGTTTCTGACTCATCTCCACGCGAACATCGTCGGCCTCGTCAGTAGATATTCGTACACCTTCCAACCAGTCTCGATCTCATGTGAAATATGAGACTCTGAACGAGATAGGTCCCAGCACATCACCACAATGCAATCCCACCTTGCCCCGGTAGGTCCTCCACCGCCGCCAACCTCCCTCCTCTCCGTCCCCTACGAACTCCGCGAGCAAATCTACCGCCTCATCCTCCGCTCCCTGCCTCGCGTCAAGCCCATGCTCCACACGCGCACAGTCCCAATCTACTGCCTCCAGAACCTCGACCCAAGGCCGCTCTTCGTCCACCCGCAGATTCAGCATGACATTCACACCCTCCTCGCGTGCCACACCCGCATCCAGATCCCCGCAATGTTGGGCCACGAAGATAAGTCTCTCCTCAGCGGCCCGACGCAGGCATGGCTGCGGGACAGCGGCATCGAGTTCAGGCGCGTCAGGGCGTGGTCTGATCTGCCGGTGCCGATAATCCTAGATCTGGACCTCGTCCTCGCCGACGCAGACGCAGAGGCAGGTGAACCCGCGGCGGTGGTGCAGGTGCACTTCAAATGGCGCTGGCGGCCGTGCCTGTTCCGTCTCTACTCCTGGGGCCGCTGCATCCTGCCACCAGCCGTGCGGGTCATGCTCACACACCTGGCCTCGGGGCTGCGGAGGCGCGTCAGCGCGCGGGGCGGCGTCGGGTTCGGGGCCGGGGAGATCGACTTCCTGATGGAGGGCATGGATCGGTTCCGGCGCTGGGTCGACGTGCACCGGCTGCTTCGGTCTGGGGAGGCCCGGTTGCCTGCCGAGGCTTATGAGGAGGTTGCTGTTTGGCGCTGGGTCCGGGAGGACGAGAGGGAGAAGATTCGGGGGCTTTTGGGGTGGTGGGATGGTGTTGAGGCTGAGGTGAGAGAACTGGAAATGAAGGAGCGTCGTATGATGTAGATGATCGTTGATTACAATGGTCATTCCCATTCAATGTCTACAATCGAGCTGGAGGATGCTATGAATGCAAGTGGTGGGAGTTGATCTGTTAATGTGAACAGTGTGAATGCGTCCATTGTGGACACCAGTTGTGGAGATAAGAGACAAATCAATGTCTTAACCTTATACAGAAGGCTTCTGGACTGGTTCAAACTGGGACCCATGAAAGCTGACGATGGCAAGAGAGCCGTTAAAGAGACCGGAGGTGTTTCGAAAGGGCATGCAAGATACCGTAACAAGTTATGGTCACTTGCAATATAATCATACTATGTCACATAAATGTCAAGTTGCAAAATATTGTTTAGGTAAAGCAGATACGTGGCAGAAGTATGCTGAAAATATTGAGCTTCAACGGGGAACTCTGGCTGATCTATGAATTGTTCTACAATATGACAGCAACTACTTCTTCGCTTCACTTCACACAGAGAAACTGATGCAGAGATTTTAGTAATTTGTTCTTTCATTCCCAATCATTATATGTAAAAACTCTCAGATATCATCATCCCCACTGACGACAACGAACCCACCCTTTTCTTGGTATTTATGTACATGATTAAAAGCTCAAACAGAGACACCACCCAGGAAAGCACCCCCAACTCCCAATTCAAGACTCCCAGCTTTTTCTTGCTGTGCGCATCCTAACCAACTCCACGGTGTGCAGAGTCAAAGTAGGTTGACAATGATGGGCTTATCGGCTGGTGTCGACGACGTAGCGGCCGACAATGGTGCCGTCGGCCATCTTGTCGAATATGCTCTGCAGCTCGCTGAGGCCGACGGTCTTGAAGGGGGCGTTGACGAGGCCGCGGGCGAAGAAGTCGAGCGCCTCCTGGGTGTCCTGACGGTTGCCGACGTAGCTGCCCTTGATGGAGATCATGCGGACGACGCTCTCGAAGACCGGGGCCGAGATGCGGGCACCGGCGGGCAGGCCGATGCAGATGACGGTTCCGCGGGGCCGGACGTAGTCGGCGGCCTGCTGGAAGGGCTTCTCGGAGACGGCGAGCAGGATGGAGGCGTGGGGGCCCAGGCCGTCGGGGGTGGCGGCCTTGACGTCGGCCACGAGGTCCTTGGAGGTGAAGAAGTCGACGTAGGCGGAGGCGCCCAGCTCCTTGGTGGCCTTGCCCTTCTCCTCGCCGCCGTCAATGGCGATAGTGTGGATACCCATGGCCTTGCAGTACTGCAGGGCCATGTTGCCGAGGCCACCACCGGCACCAGCAATGGCGATCCACTGGCCGGGGCGGACACCGGACTCCTTGATTCCCTTGTAGACAGTGATACCGGCGCAGAGGACGGGAGCGACGGCCTCGAGGCTCACACCCTTGGGAATGCGGGCAACGTGAGCAGCCTTGGCAACGGCGTACTGCTGGAAGGAGCCGTCGACGGTGTAGCCGGAGAGCGAGGCCTCGGCGCAGAGGGGCTCATCGGCAGTCATGCAGTAAGAGCAGGACAGGCAGGAGCCGTTGAGCCACTTGATGCCGACCTCGTCGCCCTCCTGGAGGTCCTTCACCAGCTCGCCGCGGGCGACGACAACACCAGCACCCTCGTGACCACCGACCAGAGGCATCTTGACGGGCAGGGGCCAGTCGCCCTTCATGGCGTGCAGGTCAGTGTGGCACACACCAGAGAACTTGACGTTGACCAGGACCTCATCGGGGCCGGGCTTTGGGACAGGGATCTTCTTGTACTCAAGAGCTGCAAATTGACTGTTAGCCTGGGATCTATTTTGGGGAGGCAGGAGAGAGTTGTAAATTGGAGATCTGCACACAAGGTGGAGAGGGCGGCTTATGGAGGGGCATGGAGGGGCAAGCATGGCAAGCTTGGAGGGGAGGCTAATTAGCTTGGGTGAGGTCAAACTTACGTCCACCGACCTGCTTGCAGACCTGCGCCCACTGCTCAGTTGGAATCTCGACGCCCATGTTGTTTGTGTGAGGTGAGGTGTAGATTTCGTGGGTTGACAAGGTGACGGTGATATCAGAACTGACGTGCTGTGCACAAGCTGAATGGTTCCTTAGGTTGAGGAAGGGCTTGGTATTCTTAGGATTAAGAGGATGATGATGATGAAAGGGAGAAGAGGTCGAGGGCAAGAGGTGAGGTCGGAGGGCTTGGGCAGATTTATATCTCTGCTGTCCAAGAGCAAGGTGGGGAAGGCGCGCTGTAAAGATCGGAGGAGTGGTTATGGCCAGAGGGGAGAAGGAGGAGGAGGTGATGGACGACAGGGTTGGCAGGGTTGTCGCGCGGGAAGCTCGAACTCGATACATGGTTGCGTGGTTGCGTGCAGGTGGGCTGCAGGGCAGGCTAGGCTGGCTGGCAGGCTTGTAGTTTGGATTCTGGTACAGTACCGCTTGGGCTGGGCTTAGGCCTTGGTTGGACCGTGTCACTTGCTTGTCACCGGTGCCACTGGCGTATCTTCACCACTCGCTTCGGGTTTCTTGGTTGGAGAAGCTTTTGGAGTACCCAGGTACGGCAGGTATGACGATCCTAGGTCTGGGTCCCGGGTTCTGGGCTCTGGGCTCTGGGTCTGTCTGCTCTCTGCTGGGTCTCGGTCTAGGGCTTCCCTGGTTCGTGCTCGGCTGGTTGCATGCAGCAGTATGTACGCAGTGGATGCAATACGACCACAGCAGCAATTCGGTCCGTACGTATGTAGTAGGTACTCACTCACTGTACAAGACAAGACACGATACGGTACGGTCTGGGTATTGTCTGACGATCTTTGATGCGGTGGAACAGTAAGGACCAGGAAAAAAAGCTCAAACTTCAAGCTCTCACTATACAACGTGCAACGTCGAAGCTAGGAAGAGAGGTGGAGGGGCCCGACGAAGTGGCGCTCGCCGGGGGCCTGAGATGTACTAAACATTGCCAGTTCGGAGAAATCCCTTCTGGCTTCTCCGGTCGTCTGGTGATGGTGGTGACCGTGACGAGACTCGAGCCCGGCCATTGCACGGCGGTGTCGTACGATTCCCACGCGTGGTGGGGCTCCTGCGAAAGGCCAATGTCAGATGTCACCTCACTCGTTCGCTGCGCCCAGCCCCAGGGCACCCCTGGCCCAGCCCTGTCATGCCCGTGTCGTGTCCTCTCGAGTCCCTCTCAAAACACATACCCAACCCACCGTGCTACACGGGCCATGGGGGGCGTGGCATGGTCCGGCGTGGTGTGGTCAGGCCATACCCGCGGATGCTCTCCTGGGCGTTTCTTGCAGGATTCGACGTGTAATACGTCCCAGGCTGCTGGGATTCTAGAACGAATGAACGAGTACCGCCATAATGGCATATGTTGCATCCTTTGTTCCCATCTGACTGTTCAATTGCGATGGTTGCAGCACACACACACACACACATATACACCGGCTCAGCTCCGGGCAAAAGGCTCACTAATATCGTGACTGTCGCCTTGCTACCTTGTCACCTTGTCGTCCGCAGCCACTCTTCCGAGGCCACGTCTGACTGATGGGGAACTGGGAAGGCCGTCTGTCCGATGTTTGGGGAAGCTTCAGCTCAAACGGCCTGCCGCAATCCAAATGCACGAGCATGAGCCAGAGCTTGCGGCCCCACAGCCGGCCGCGCATAGCATACGCTGCAGGTGCATAGGGCGGGTAGATTTGACACGAACGTACGTGCCTTGCCTTTGTCGTGGACTGTAACACGGCGTGCAGGCGGTTGTCCTAGCGCGGGAGACGTCCTTGCGAGCCGGACTGGCGGAGCCGCAAATCCCGCTGTGACGCTGGGGCCTGGGACTGACTAGGTACATGACAGGTTCTGTTGTGAACGTGTGCCTGTCTGACTGACATGTTGACTGCTGCAGTTGGTGATGACGACGAGGGCGGTGGACGTTTCGATGCGGCTCCGAGATTGAGACTAGCAGCGTAACGCTACAATAGCTACATCTTGGCCCTCTCGGACGACGGGCGGATGTTTTAGGAGGGAAAGCTGGCCAAAGTGGCAGGGAGTGGATGGATGCTTCGGGATTGGGAGGACCCAAGACCCCAGGGGCCCCGCTGTCAAAGGCGGTAGGAGCCAATCATACACCCCTGCCGCAGCCCGTTTTAGAATGACAGAGGGAAGGTGCAGTCAGTATGGCCTGTGTGGTTCAGAGTGGGATGTGGCTTGATCGCTTGATCCGGCCGGCTCGTTCCTGCTCTTCCTACTTACTGAGATCAATCATGTCAGGCTGCAGGGGGCAGGAGCAGGAGCAAGGAGTAATGGAGAGCAAGAGCAGCAGGGCAGGCAAAGACAAGCAACTTCTCACCGGATAACGGCCGCAGCCGTGGCGTGGTTTCCCAGCAAATATTTTTTGGCCCCCTTCCCTCAATCAAAATGTCAACTGCTCTCGCTGCTTTCCTCGCTTTGAGCGAATTTCATGACCCTCGTCCATCACCTTTGACTCAGAGTCAATTACAGCCTTCCGAAACATCCTGGTGCCCATCGGCAACGTGTCCGTGGTGTGGTGGCAAGCTGCATCATTCCATAAGAACTCCACGATCGGGCTCCTGGAGCTCCCTGTTGGTCCTGTGTCGGAGCTGCATTCTCTCAGGGGCCGCGCCCAAGGAGCCAGGGAGAGCTACAGAACAAACAGAAGCTACCCTGCCCCTCTGCCCCTCTGCCCCTCCATCCAACGACCCCTCCTCAACATGCACCTCGAGCTTCCATCCTCCACGCGCCTGATCTAAGCGAGCCGTCAGCTCGGCATACCGGCTGGACGATGATGCATCCCCCGATAGCTCCCTTACTCGTGATTGACAGATTTGCCATGGCAGGCACGCAGGCACGGCAGTGATCACCACGGTATCAGGTACACTGCTAGGCTGCCAAGTAGATTACCTTGCTGCATTCTGGCAGATCCAGGGCGAACAAACAGGGCGATTAATATGGGACCTTACAGCTTCTACGTGGCCAACTTGGGCGTCCAGCATCGATCGCCAATTCCTGCTTCCACGATTCCCATGGCCAATAGACAATCAATTGGCTGCCTGGGATTCTTCGGTGAAGCAAGCGTACACGAGAAGGATTCGCCGAGGTCCTGTACGGTGACGATCAGAGATTGTCGATATTCAGGCCATCACACCGAGTGAGGTACATAGAAACTAGCTGGCTGAGCTCTTCCACGGCTGAGCGAGCACTCACTGCATTGGCTGACCAGGGCATGCTGGTCCCACCCCACGGGGAAACGAAGAAAAGCAAACCTTCTTCCCCAACCGTGCCCACAATCTCGTCCCTCACATTTCCCCACCACCGCCATCAGGCACGAGTCCCTACCCTGCTGCGCGCCTGGAGGAAAGGATATGCGGATCATGGACGAGCGGAAGTCTCTGATAGCATCTGAGTAGCCAGAAGGGTTAGCTGCTCGACATGTCCGGCCCCACAGCGACATCATGCATGCATACACGCCTTGGAAACTCCCTGACACCGCCGACCTATCTTCCCTCCTCCTCCGCCTCCGCCAGGGCGGTTGGCGTCCGGGTGCGGCTCCGCCGGGGGAAAGGGGGCGCTTGACATGCAAGTATACAACACTAGAAACGGTGCGTTGCTATGTGGCACCCAGAAATCTGGCAATCCGGGGCAGGTGTGTGCAAAAACAGCGCCATCAGGCGGGGTTCAAGGGTCGTCGCAGAGTTGATCAGACGCAACCATCAGGCCATTCCCCAGACTTTGATTCTTTCCCCTCCTTCCTTCCTCCCCGCCCACCTCCTTGTCTCCCACCCCCTCCCTCCCCAGATCCGACGTGGTGGGAAGAACTCATGTAATGCACGCACGTCCCCCTTTACTGTCCGTCTCCAGTTCTGTTCATCTCGGCCCCGGGACTGTGACGCTAGATTGGCAGATTCGGGCTGGGCTATCTGCGGCTGGGCTAAAATGGTGTGGCAGATTGCGGATCCGGGTCTTGGGCCGCACCTCGCGTGCGGACTATGTAGACTGGATAGAATGCGCAGCCTACCTGACTATGTGATCGTAGGCCCAGGGTATACAGTAGATCTGCCTGGGCAGGCACGCGTCGCCCTGCCTAGCTGGGCTTGTCGTCGCCGTAGCCACATTTCCCTCTCACCACCCCTATCTTGTCGGGTTGGTACCACCTACCCGCCCTGACGAGGTGCTTGTTGCTGCAGATCCGGCTGCGCTTGTCCGGCTGTTGAGACTAGGCTAGGTAGGCCCTGTCCTTTGCGTCCCGTCCCACCTGAGGTAGCATCCAGATGTCTTGGTAGCGGTTAGCGACAAGACCATCCTTTTCTCCGACGAGATGGGGGATCTGGGACTGTGAATACTTACTGCCT
>JACBFG010000018.1:799107-837450 GCA_013435955.1 Diaporthe sp. HANT25 | reverse complement strand
GGGGGGGGGGGGGGGGGGTTCATGCACACGTGAGGACTGTAAGTATTTGCGAGAGGGAATACGTAGCCGCGATAGTACGCGGTGTAGAACAGCGTGTACCATTATCGTGCACTCTGATTACTGTGCTACTCAGACATGAGTGCTCTGCTCCGCTCATCTTCTCACTGAACTTGCAAGTAGTCTTCGTGTCATTCGAATCCTCGTGAGCAAGCCCTGTGTCCGCCATCAGGATGCGTGAATCACCCTTTGCGCGAATCATAAAGCTGTGCCCAAGGAACCACGTGCAACAGCCCACGTACGCACGACAGCTCGTCGGATCCGACGGGTTGCGTACGCCCTTCTACTGGATACGTACCTGTCCGAGCCGAACCGAAGTCCAGTGCAGTGCCTCGTGCACTAAAAGCTCTGACCGAACTTGGCTCTTGCGGCATGAAAAATCGTTGTGGATTGTCCTACTCGTACATAGTGGCACAGCTTTGGCCTAACGTAGCTGGGAGCTGGGAAGTATGAGTTTCCTTGATTAAGCCAATAGCGTCGATAAAAAATAGTAGGAATCAATAAATAAATAAAGCCCGAATGAGTAATACGTCAGATGAACAAAATGAGGTGGGACTCAGTTAACAACATACTTAAATTCCTTTTCTTGGATCTGCTGCAAGATCTGATACTTATCATTAACAGCCGTCCAGCAGGTTAAATATTCTTGAGGTCCTTTTAAAAAAGAAGGCATCACCTCCAGTCCCCCGGTCCCAAATCCACCGGCTTCCCATTCCGAACGTCCTCCATGATCTGCTCAATACTCCACTCCTCATACCTATATCCCGGCGGGTAATTAGGCGGGATATTATCGTCCTCGTCAAACGGGACACCCTTCCTCATACTCTCCACAACCTTCTCGTAGTTCTCATAAGCATAGGCCTCCGGGTCGTGACTGAACACCCACTTCGGTAACTTCGGCTGCGCCCGCCGCGGGTCGAGCTTCACCTTGGACCAGTCCGTGTCCTGCAGCAGCTCGGCGTTGCTGAACCCCAGCTTCTGCGCGCACGCGTTGCGCACGAAGCGCAGGCGGACATGCGCCCGGACGGACTCCGGGATGTTGTCTCTCCCGCCGAGCTGCAGGCATGTCGCCAGCGAGATGGCGTCCTCGATGGCCTGCGTGGCGCCGTTGCCCGACGCCGGGAGGAAGGAGTGCGCCGCGTCGCCGATCATGACCATGCGGGCGTGCGGTGAGGCCCATTTTGGTTGGGGGTCGCGCCAGAAGAGCTCGAAGTTTATTATCGTCTCGGGCGGGGTGAGGGTGACGAGTTGTTTGAAGATTGGGGCCCAGGGGGTTGGGCCGACGCCTTTGTCCATGTTGGTGAGGACTTCGGATGAGGAGACTGTGTTGCGCCAGGATTCCTTTTCTGAGCCGGTTACCTGTTTTGTGGTTAGTATCTGGTAGTTCTGAGAATTCATGGTTCTTATACGCAGGTTCCTACATCGTGGTTTATGGTCCAGACGATCATATCGGGCCGAGTCAAAGTGAGACCGTACGCTCCTGGGCTGCTTGCTATTAGTTTCTGTTGCTCGTGAAATCCGTCCGTTATCGACTTACGCTAGCCATGTCCTGATGATGGGCTCTTCACCAGTCTCGCCATCGACCATTTTGAAGAACTCTCTAACTTCCGGATCCTTATCTAGATGATGTTTCGGGAAGGCAGCGCGCCACATAGCCCTACCAGAGCTCATGGCTCGAGCCTGGCCACCGACAAGCGAATGACTCTTGGATCCAACACCATCAGCAGCAATTACCACATCAGCCTCAAACCTTTCCCCTTGGTCAGTCACCACCCCACCTATCTGACGCTCATCGTCCTCGAAATACTCGATAACGCGCTTGCCGAATTGGATATCCACACCCAGCCGCTCGACTTGCGCAACGAACATCTTGTAAACGAGTGGCCGCATCTGAAAAGTCCCCGGGGGTGTGTTGGGGTCCAACCCGGCATCGCGCAGCCGGTCGGCGACCTTGAGCGGCGGGATCATGTGTGTGCCGTCGTGCTTGAACGTCTCGATCCACGCGTTGTGCAGCGAGATTCTGTCGTACTCCTCTGCCATCTCAGGCCAGTGCTTGAAGAACCTTGTTGCGCTTATGCCCATGAAATACATGTCTCCTGAGAGAAATGTAAGGAACTCATTCCAGAAGGTGATACAGTGATCGGATCTTTGCCCTCTGTTTGGAACATACCGAATGTATTGATGCCCTCATTTCGTTCCAAAACACGCACACTGTGACCTTTACGGATACATTCGATTGCCGCTGTCAGACCGGCGAGTCCGGTACCGACGATGAGGACATGAATCCCCGTCGATGGGTACGAGCCCACAGGCTTGGATTCTGTGGAAACAGACATGATGACTTTTGCAAAGCTGTAGAGGGCCTAGCGAACACGTTCTATAATGACGGTTTGAAGAACAAGACTGCTGGATGATTGACTGTCAGCTGGAGCAAAAGCTTGTTTGAGATGTGTGTGACCAGAATGCCCCAGGTACGTGTTGGCAAAATTTTGTGACACAAAGAGATGGGAGATTGAAATGTGACCACGGCCGAGGTGGTCAGCTATGAACAGAACACCTGCATCTTGAGAGAAGGATGGATACAGTCGTACTCACCGGGAGCCTCCGTCCCAGAACACCCATTTGGAGCTGTCAGCAACTCCTAAAGCCACTGAACCTGATATGTAGGACATTCTTACGTGAGATACCTGGGTACGTAGTGAATCCATCGCGCGTCTATGACGCATGCATAGACTGACCAGTACCTTTCCATATAGGGCCGCACCATGGATTTGGCTGCTCCTATATTGGTTGATCTAGGCAACGACAGCGGCGCACGTTTTGGGGTCTTTATATATACAAATGCAGAATAATAAGCAGCCCATGTCACAAAGTGTGCATCGCACAAATGGGCTAAGCAATCCGCAGAGTGCATTAGCATGCTTACATCGCATTTACACCAACCAACCATGTTCCACAGCAGATCAAGACACCAGTCCTTTTTGATTGCAGATATCGACTTCCAGGTGACACGATTGCATCGAGCTGGTGAGCTCCGTGAACGTGCAGATTGAGAGAAGTATGGAATTTTTCAAAGTCTTTGTAAACCTCTGACGGACTGATCACACTGTCTATGGTGACAGAACATTGTTTCGTGCTTGAGAATTATGGCGACTGGAGAGTAGCGAACGGGTTCTATAATCAGCCTATCCGTTGAAAGCAAGCCTCCGCTCCCTTCTCCCCTTTAATTGTCTAGAAGTTTTTGTTCACAAATCTGCATCATTCTCCGTGGTCGAGACTAGCAGCACTTTGTTTGCTACTCAGGAGGAGATAACGTAATCATAGGACATCAAGCTGATAATTTATATTTAATTCATCAAAACTAAGCGAGCGGTCTGACATGTCATGATACAACAGCTCACATCTTCGCCAGCAGACTCTAGTCCGACATGGAACGTTTATATTCGAAGACATCCCCTCATCCGCCTCAGGTGGTCGATGACCTCCAATCTATGATGACCCCTGATGCAACGATTCCGAGACACGAGATAAAGGAAACGAGAGCAATGATTCAACATAGTCTGTGTGCACATTGGCCTGTTCTCAGCGCTTGCGCACCTGTAGCAATTGATCCTACTACCACTTCTTCTTGGGGGCAGGTTTAGCGGCCGGAACCTTGCTGCTGGAAGTCTTGGTGGTTGTGGTCTTCGTAGCAGGAGCCTTCGTGGGAGTAGGAGATTTCGTGGGAGCAGCCTTCCCTGCAGCGGACTTCGCAGCAGCAGCAGGAGTGGGCTTCTGCTTCTTGCCGCCCTGCCCTTCATCTGCGTCATCCCTCTTGCGGACGAGGCGGCCTGACCTGGTCGTCGCCCCTTCAGAGCGGAAAGGAATCTGCCGTCAGCACAGTATCGTCAATTCTCGACAGGGCCTTGCTCACACTTCTTGTTGAACTGGGCATCGTCGCGGCGGAATCTCATGAACACCTGGCCGTACTCGTAAGTGTTTCCCCCGGCCTGCCGGGGGGCCTGCAGCGTTCCGATGTGGTGGTCAATGAGTTCGCCGGGGCCCAACTTGGACCTCGCTGTGGTTGTGCCGGTGACGCGGTGGGCGTGAACGATCTGGTTTGGCTGCTGTGGCTTGGAGTAGACCTTTGAGTGCCTAGTGGTCAGGACTCTTGTGTTTTGAACAAAGGTAGTGACGTTTATTTAGAATACAGCGTACCTCGGCGTCATTTACCTGGGGAGGGCCATTTATGTCGACGGGGAAGAAGTGCTCCATCTCATCTGGATTTGAATACAACAGACGCTATAGGTAAGCCTCTAAAATTGATAAGAATTATGATAAATTTGTGTCCTTACAGGCCTGCGTCAACTGGGCCCGAGTCTGGGCGTCGATGCGGGTGGCTTTTCCGACGGCATACGCGAAGCAGTTCTGCCCCGGGTTGGCTGGATCATTGCGGAGGTGATAGTAGCCTGCGGCTCCCGGTGTTGTGTTTTGCGCACCGGCAAATCTAGTCATGTATGTTGCGAAGTCCTGCGCCATGGTGACTGGTGAAGTGAACGGTCTTGATGAGGTGAAGTGTTCAGATATATCTTGAGGATGAGATGTATGTCTTGATTATAATGAGTTGGAAAAAGAATGAATATCCGAACGTGTGAAGAGCCATGCAAACTTATATAGCAATTCATAACCGATTTCGTGAAGTTGTTCAAAGTCTTGGGAGACAGGAATAGAACGCAAGATCAAGGAGACTATCCCTTCAAACATGTCGCGACGGCCACAGATGGCTGCGACCTTCCAGCCTTGTCGGAACTCGAATCCGTGCCACTAAGATTTCTAAACCATTTTGCCTGCTTATGACCGCCACGATCCTCCTCTGTTTCCATGAACGGTTAGAATTGCACTTTAAAGTTGTGGCGGGGTCAGGACGGCGGCTGTCTCCAGTGTTTGGGATCGCTCCGCGGCCGCATCAAGGTCAGCAGCTTGAGGCATCTTGGTCTTAGGAAGGACTGTTTATGCTTATAATGTCTGGTCTGGCCTGTTGCAAAGTCGCCTCCGGCAGATAAAAAGGCCAGGACGCTTAAAATATTTGCGTTTTGAGGATGCTCCTTCGGGGGCGGTAGGCACGAGGCGTCTGACCTGGGCCGGATTCAAAACCGATTTGGTGTACAACCTATGCTTGTGCAACACACCTTCGTGATAACAAAAGTGATAAGTAGTTTTCCTAACCGTGTGACTGTGACTGACCTGATTTGCTGATCCTGCCGAGCTTCCTTGATCTTCTAGGCCAGTCACAGTACGCCAAGCCAGGATTTTCCCTTCCTGATTTAAACCAAAACGAATCGCTGCATATGTGCCCAGGTGATATTTTTGCAACAGAATCATTCCTGCATAACCACGAAATCATGGGCTACTTTGACCACTGTCTTCTTGAGGACCGCTTCATGATCCGCCAGAAATATTTCGATCAATGCGTTGTCAGTGATTGGGATGAGCGACGGATCGTGGCCGTCGTCACCCCCGGGGTCGAGGCAGACGACGACTTCATAATCGACACACTTGCGCGCCATATTGACAACATCCCTGAGGATGCCGTCCGAATCGACGTCTCGCAAGATGGAGAGCTCGTTGCCTACTCGTGCGATGTTGCGGATGACTGGACGATGGCCCCTTTCTACCCCTCAACCTCGGATTTCCCGCCAGAGATCGACACGGTCCGCAGATCGGATCTGACCGAGATCAGTCGCCTGGGGGTCCAAGCAGACCTGTGTGAATACGAGTCTGCACGCGGAAAAGTGCACCGTGTTGCGTTCAAATATTACACCAACGAGAGTCAAGTCCCTGTCTTTTGGCATGAGCTTAATTGCGTGCTCAGGATACCCAAGCACCCAAATATTGTACCGTACGACAGGTTGGTCATCGATACACTTGATGGTGAAGAAAAGGTAGTAGGCTTCACAGCTCCATTTATCGACGGTGGAACTGTGGACGACAGCCCGAGCCGAGTCTTCAAGCTGAAATACTTGCGTCAGCTTCTGGATGTGTGTTTACCCAGCCCAATCCATGCAAGCCATGATGACGGTGTCAACTGACTTAGCACAGTGCATCGACTACCTCAACACGCAACTCGGTATTGTCCATGGGGACATCTGTGGCAGGAATCTCCTCATAAATGAAGAAACAGACACCGTTCAGATTTTCGACTTCAACTTGGCTGCCAAGCTCGGCTGGGAAGGTGATTCTTCAGAGCATGGCAACGACGCCTTCGGGTACGACGAGAGCCGCAACGACGTCAAGTGCGCCGTCTTCACCCTCTACGAGATCATCACGCGCGACCTTCATCTCCGAGAGGAGTACTATCCGCACGAACTGGATGTTTCCATCCTGCTCGACCTCGACACGTGGGAGAAGCACCCAGATGTCCGCCTCGATGCCGACCCCTCGGAGTATCGCCGGATACTGGAGGACTGGCTGGTCACAAGACGCGATATCGACAAGGAGATAGATTACTTTACAAAGGCACCAAATGCCCTCGATTGGCCGCCTCTGCCTGGTTTTGAGCGGGCGGCGCGCATGCGGCAGGTCTTGATACTCCAGGGCGGTGGTGATTACTTGAATTGGCAGCGGCCTGGAAGTAACATGCTCCCGTTGCCCGAGGGGCAACGTCTGCTAGCCACAGGTGAAGTAGTGGACGATAACGCGAAAGATGAAAAGAGCAATCAGTCATAGAAAGAAGCTTTGCGATTAAATAAAGCTGAGAGACCCGAGTCCTCTATGTCCTTTGAGACGCTTTGAGCTGGTCTCTCAGCCTGAAACTCACTTTCGAATTCCTCAATGTCTCATAGTGCGAATATTCCGTGATTATGTTGCGTGTATCAGGCTATCTGAATCGTTCAAGCCCTGCTGGGGACTCGTCGTGATTTCCGATTTTCTTTTGCCAACTTCAGGAAGTCTGCTCTATCACGTAGATCCTTGGCCTCAGATTCCTTCCAGAGACGGAGTGCTTCCTGCCTCCGCTTTTCACTCCGAGGCTCGAAAGCCATCTGGAAGGGGTCCGGCTTGATGATCAGCAACGAGTTTGACTTGTCAATCGGCACAGGCAGATTTCGTCCAGTGGCCGGATCCTTTTCATGCTTCAAGTTAAAACACCAGGCGAGTGCACCACATGCGACCACCAGCTCATCTTCTGTGAGACTCTGCCCCAGACATTCTCGCTGTCCCCATCCAAAGGACGTCATTCCCTTAATTCTCGGATAGGTAGTTAATGGCTCTTGGTAGGTGGGCCAGTCTGGGTCTAGCCAGCGTTCCGGACGATAGCTGTCTGGGTCAGGATATTTGACGGGGTTTCGCAGGAACGCCCTGTGAGAATTAGCGAGAAGTTTATCCGACAACGACCAGGGTAGTCTCTTACCACTCCAACGGTAGGATACGAGTCCCTTTTTGGAGGAAATAGCCCTTGTAGACATCATCGGCCTCCATCTCATGTGCAACGCCTGAGCTTTTTGTCAGAAGGTGAAATGACTCAATCTGCCTCATCGATCACATACCTGTCGGTACATTTGGCCTCCATCTCATGGTCTCCTTGATGCAGGCACGTAAGATAGGCAGTCTCGGTTTATCATCTAGAGTCGGTAATCGCCCTTCGCAAGCCTCGTCCACTTCTTTCTGGACTTTTTCCTGCCAGTTTGGATGGTGTACCATCGCGACCAAATAAAATGACAGCGGTCCACCAATGGTGAAAATGCCCACCAGCGCTAGCATTCCAAAGACAGAGGACGCTTCGTAATCACCCGATATGTTGGACCACTTTTCTCCTTTGTCCAAGAAATCTCGTGTAAAGCACGGACGTTGCTCGCCTCTCTCCATTCTCTTGCGCGTGGTGACTAGTCTTTCCATCCACCACGCCTGCAGCTCGTCATGGCGCTTCTTCTCTGCCCGCTTCCAGGGATTCAACAGCCAAGGAAGGTCCCACAATGGTGTCAAGATGTTGGTTATTGGTCCAGCCGGGGATATCTGAGTGAGAAGCCTCCAAGCGCTCTTGATCAGATACTCACTGACAGAAGGATCATCCCAAGTTAGCTGGCACATGATTTTGGATGCCATATCCTCAAGCGAGAAGGCGAAGTTATCCGGATCCTCAATCAACCTGGCGAGCCAGCGTTTTGACTCGTGGTATATCAAGCCGTAGTACTGAGCATTTGCTCCTTCTGTTAAGTAGCCATGTGCGAGTCTTCTTTGTCGAGCCCAGTATTCTGGTAAACTTAGCACCAGATTTTTAATTCACGAGGTCAGCACTTACCGTTCTTTCCCATTAGTGGAAGATACTCCATTGAACCAAATGAGCTCTTCGAATCGAACAAAGATGTGATTGCAGGGCGATCTGAGTTAAACCTGGCTTTCTTCACAAGCAGATCTTCTGCTACTTTCTCGTCCGAAACGACGAGAAATTTGGCCCCGAGCATCTCGGTCCTGTAGAACCCATTGACGGCATATTTGTCGGCCCACTCTTTGAACTTGAGCCACATGTACTGAATAGGAAGATCATGGATGCGACCAATGTACGGAATGAGAATTGGCCCCGGAACCCCTTTTGGATCATTCGCTTGTCTGAACAGCTTCACGAAGCGAGCGAAGGCAAATCCAATGATGGCCACGCAAAGGGGCGCGAAGGTAAGGAGCTGCATGACTGCCCTTGAGTATTAAATCATGCGCGTGACTACGAGCAAGAAAAGGATGTATGATGAAGTGGGTATTCAGGCAATCGGTGGTTGCATTGTGGCTACCAAAGTGAGGAGATGTGAGAGGCCCATTTGGCCTGCGCTCTAAACTACAAATACCCGTAAGAGTTTCTTGACTGAAGAGCAGAGTGTGTCCTAAGGTTACCACACCACAGGAGTCAGCTCTACGGGCCAAGTGTACCCGAGGGAGAGCGAACGAGTGTGGGAGCTTTCCTGGGATGCGCGCGCATTCGAACTACTAATCCTTACCGATCACGCCTAACATGAGAAGTATATCGATGTTTCTAGCGATGGCCCACAAAACTTTTACACTTTGCCGGGGATGTGTGACTTGCAGGGTGCATAACTAGGTAGCAGGCGGATTCCAACGTCAGCTTACTGACCTGTCGTCGTACAGGCCAGCCAATCCTCTCAAGGTAGGTGTTCACCTCTTCTCACAGCCACGAGCCTTTAGTTCGTTCAAAGTGTGTTAGCGTTCATTCCTCTGGATGCGTGATGGTGTAGCGCTAACCTTTCCTGACATGCTGCTTACAAGCCTGGCCCTGTCGCACAGGAGCCAACTCTACCTGATTTCTTATCTAGCAGGTGTAGACAAGGCCCTGTAGCTGCACTAGAGACTAGAATATCAATCCCTCAAAATCCTTGAAGAATTGGGGGTGTGATGGTTGTATAGGTCAGCCAATTGCCCTGAATGAAGCAGGTGCTTCGTTACACAGGACCCAGGGTGCCCCACCGGATGTCCGATTCCTGCAGATCCTTATAATACTTAGATACTAGCCCTGAGCCATAGTAAACCTTTTCATTCTGCGGAGCGGTGGAGCGACTGTTGACCACCAAGACCCTAGTCCACGGTTTCAGCTCTGTTCTTTTAACGCAAATTACTGCGGACAAGAAAGACCACACGCAGCACAGATAAGCGAGGGTACGATATTACTCGAAATAATCAAGACAGAGTAGAGAAGAAAACAGGAAGCAAAGGGCGACCCGCAAAATGGCCATTCCTCCACATGCCGTAGCCGGCGTTAGCATCGCTGTCTCATTTACCCTAGTCGGTAAGTAATATCTACGCAAATTATTGGATGATACCTCTATTGATCAAAGGCTCCACAAGGCAATGCAATAACTCAAACCTTCATGAGTGTACCTGCCCTGCTGGTAGATTTCCCACCAAGCTCATCGCCAGACCATGCTGCGCGGGTGAGGCTGCTGGGGCGGCAGTGGCCGGTCTTTGAGGCAGTTGGTCACGGTTTCTTCAAGCCAATAAGCGCACTCGGGCTCTTGGGATACGCATATACGTCCTGGGTGGCTCGAGGACGCGGTGGCCGCGGTCTTGGTGACTGGAGGCTCCTCGCGCTCTCGGCTCTGTGCCATCTGGTGACGGTGATCCACTCTGCTGCAAATATGCAGCCGCTGAACAAAAGACTCGATGGGCTTAAGAGTCCCGAAGTTAGCAAGACCGAGGTTGCCGAAGCTGAAGGTTACGCGCGGAGCTGGATTCGGCGCAACAAAGTCCGCATTGCTATGCCTTTAATCGCTGGCACGAGCGCACTCTGGCAGCTTGTTCGGTCGCACTAGGAGGGGTCGGTGTATCCAGCGGTGGGCGGACATGAATGAATAGGTACAAAGAAAGATCTTCAGGTCAGAAAATGGCTGAATGTAGTATTTGCATGCCTCGATCTTCAATACACTCCAAGTACGTCACATAATTACTAGGGGTGTCCTTTGCTCTACGACAACTACTCGGCCATCTTTGGGGCATGCTTCTTCCGCATCTCAACAGCCTTCGCACTATCGACAAATTCGGTGACCTTCACAACGTGTGTTCCATCCTCGGAGAAAGCAATGATCATCACACACTCATTGAGCCATTCTTCATCGCTGCCTTTCAAAAACCCCTCCATCCGCGCGTGCACGACTACCGCATTCTGTCCCTGATCCTCAAAGATAACCTGAGGATTCATTCGAAACTCGCGGAACACCGAGAAGATCTCAGCAGCGTGCCTAGCGAATTGTTTCGCGTTTCTGATGGGCATCCCTAGACTTTCAGGTAGGACTTGGTGCGTGAAGTCGCTGGACAAGGGCGCTGTGAGTCGTTCGACATCTAGACTGCTGTAGCCGTCCAACAGCGCCTCAGTAGTCATTATGCGTGATGACTTTGACATCTTTCAACTTCTGTGAAAGTTAAGACGCTCGATGTCCAACGCTGAGGTGTGATTTGCTGGTATGGGCTTTTGTGAAAAAACAAATGGCTTGACTCGGAGCGTTCTAGGGTGAGATGAGGAAAGAATGGAGGCTTAGCAAAAGGGCTCCTGTCGTTTTTCCCAAATAAATGTCAGACCTATTGATTGTAGTCTTATGCGCTAGCCAATCGGGTCGAAAGAAGCGGTCGCCTTCCTGCACGCTGATCTGCTGTCATCACATCAGACTGATCGGTCAGGCAGGAGAACATCGTTAGCCCTTTATCAGAGCGGCCTAGATGCGTCGACCGGTTGATCTGTGCCTCCGGATAAGTCTAGAGCCACATTGCTTTAATAGGTATTCTGTGTGAGTTCCTTCCAAAACTGTTTGTAGCGCCGATGCATGTGCAATGCCTCTGCTCAGAAAGACGGCGGGCAGCGTCACTGCAATGGTTTTGGTTCACATTGTGGCCTGCGGTGTGTGTTGCTATTGGCGAACGAAGTGAGACTGCGTGTAAAGCCTGTTGTTATTGCTCGAATTTTTATGGATTGGTCTAAGGAGTCGGCATACGAACTTCCCTGTCACAATCGTCATGCGCTCTTATTGCACGTCCTCGCCACAGATGAGAGAGACTGGGAGCCAACCGGGTAACTAGGCATAGCAAGGCGCAGCTAGACTTAGGACGGGACGGCGTTCAATTAGAGAATGGTGCGTGATCGCCTCTTGACTTGTTTCCCCAATGCTTCTGGCCAAGAATCCGGGGACCCAAGATGACCTGCAGATGCCTCGGTAAACGTATAAATTGGTGACTTCGGAGAGCTCAGAATACAATACATGAGTGCTCGGGTATCGCATTCCCTGCCATACGGTCTTGGGGCTGGTTGGTAAGAGCCCAGTATGTGAAGTGCTCCTCCTCACCATCAATGCCAATGACGAATGACCCGTCGAGTGTGAATCCGACCGCCTCATAGAGGCTCTTGCCCATGGGACTGGCCACAACCGTTGCTGGCCGGCCCTGCTCCCTCGCCCTGTCGAGGCCCCAGCCACATAATAGGGTCGCAGCACCCCGGCGTCGGAACGAAGGGTGGGTACACAGCAGCCAGAGGTGAGCCTGATCGTCTCCGTACTGCGAAAAGTACTTGTAAAAGGCGGCATCCATGCTCCGCTTGAAGTGACGGAAGTGTTCCGGATTCGTATCCCTTCGTCGGGGCTCTCGGGCCGGATCGTCTGGAACCCCGAGATCTGGGGCGGCCAATCAATGGAAAATTGCACGGTTGAGATGGGGGCCAGGTACAATTGGTGTGTGTATGCTTACCACTCCCCCTGTGCGCGGTAGAGGTCGACAGGTCCCACACCGACAGCGCGACAGCCTTGTCGTCGTTGTCGCTGGCTGTAACGATGACTACGGTGTACTTTTCGGGCTGTTCAAAGTACTCTTGGTACTCCTTCCGGATCCATTTCCAGTTGTCCTCCGGGTACTCGTCGCGGTAGGGAAATCGGTAGTCGAACTCTGGGTCGTCGGGAAAGCCCCGCTGGGCGACGGTGGTGATGTCGTCAAGGTCCTGCGGGGTGGCGGGCCGAAGCGTCAACGTCTTGTCAGGGGGCCGGTGAGACATAGTGTCAGCGAACGGCCGTTGGTCAGGCTGGGAACGAGGCAAGAGTGGGGAAGAAAGTAGGGCGGAATAGGACAAGCTCTCAAAACAGGGCGACCGCTGTTGACTGGTAGTGGAAAACGGAGAAGAGCAGAATGAGTTGTCTGGTCGACCCAGCTCAAGGATTTAGCCCACGAAAGAAGAATGGGTGGCTTTAAAACCTCGAAATCTGCCTTATGCGTTGGTGAAGTGGTCGCATATTCTGATGTCCGATTTCCTATCTGGGCAGTCGGAAACTGCGGGGGGGGAAGCGATGCTTACATAGGAGCCGTGGAACTGGTTGCAGTCATTGGGCAATGCCCAGGTTTTAATCACCGCCATACGCAGCCGCTTGCGCACGAGATCAGTTGATCATTCTACGAGTATTACGCCCACAGTGATTCAGAGAAGTAAGAAACACGGAACACGGACACCAAGATCAGACCGTCACCGCCTTGAGCACACACTATGGACCCATTAGGCAGTTGGGCGAACATGCTCCAGCCGACACGCGCCCACGAGGACGAACAAGGCCACGACGAGTTGGGGGCCACAGCTGATATCTTGGATCCTGTGTCACTCTCAGATCCCTCTGCTTTCAACTGGACGTTGGATTTTCAAGCCTTGCCCGAATCTTATTTGGACTCAAATCTTTGCTCCATCGATTCCCTATCGTCGACCGGTGTCTTCGACCAGGACATTGAGTGCAACAATGCGGTTGCTCCCAGCCAGCCGAGGCCCTACGAATTTCCTGACGCCCGCTTCCTTCCATTTGCAGCCTGCTCCTCAGTGGCACCACCAGTGTCGTCAACGGCACACTCTGACGAGAGCATGCCTATTGTGCAATACCAAGGCCCGCGGTCCAGGACAAGACCGGGTGCAACACGCCGGCCCGAGCGGCATTTAGATGCACTCGTGAAAGACACGGTGAGGACAATCCCGTCTCAAATAAATCCTTGTTGCCTTTTTGCGATATCTAATCCGGCCAATAAGCCCAAAGTCATTGAGAGAAAAGGACAGGGTGGGGGACAATACAAGATCCGAGTCTTCGGCGGCAATGAGAAGATTCGGTCCTCGATGAGCGCCAAGTCACGCGCAGCCACGACCATCACGAGGGCAGTCGGTGCTTGCGACCGGTGTCGCAGACAGAAGCTCCGAGTAGGTGCCAATGAACGGGTGACGGTTCTGAATTGTGCCCGACCGGTCGGCTCACGTGGGTGAACAGTGCAACATGCCAAGCGACCCGGTACTGCCTTGTGAGAAGTGTTCGCGCGTTTCCAATCGTGTACTCAAGCAGCCTTGTGTTCGTGTCAGTATACTAGATCTGAAGCTACATAGAAAAGGTTAGTTTGGGAGACAGATGGTTGAGAGTAGATTATGGTGATTAACCAATCTGGTACAGGCTCTACCTTGGACGACAAATTGAAAACATGGATGTTAGAACATCAGCGCATGCCCCAGGAATCCGGGAGCAGCCCAGCGGCAACACATGTGGTAACTGTGACTCAAGACCTGGGTATTGACTTCCAAGTCACGATATCCAAGTTCGATGTACAGACCGGTGATACCACGAGCTACAAATGGCACGATGGAGAGACTCAGCGTGAGCTGGAAATGCCACCATACTTCATCACGGACATCCAAGAAGCAACCAGAAACATGCTAGATGCCATAACACGTGATATAGAAGCATCTATACGCCTTCTTCTTCGCGGTGCAAACCCTATTCAGAGGAAGACCATCGAGGCCGCGAGGAGACACGCGAAGACCACGCAGGTAAGCCGCCGACTGGCATATCTTTGGTTTTGGCGGCAACAGGCAGTGCTGACAGATGTGGCTACTGATAAAAGAGTACCCTTGTCTCCAACGTCTTGACCTTCTGGGTTGCGACTCGCTTCATCGAGACCTTCTGGCGTGTCAGCAAGGGAGACCTACCGGGCTTCGAGCTGTCCCTTGAAAAGCACCCGTGGATGGGCATCGTGCCCGTCACTCCGGTCATGGACACTCAGATCGATGATATCGCACTAAGGTCCCTCTTGCTGCCGCTGGGAGAAAAGATACTCAAGGACTTGGAGCAGAAGATCATGGCGCGCCGAAAGGAATCTTGGTTCGAGATCTACCTCACGACGTTCATCATAATGAACAACTTCGAGCGACATTTTGCAGATATCATAGAATATACCAGCGATCTCGGAATTAAGGTGATTAGACCAACCCATGCAATGATTAGTAACCCGGCAAGGTTCGCTGACATTCTCCTACACAGGCTTCAAACAATGCAGGGGATTCATTGGGCAAGATGTACTGGCACGCCTGCCGCACCCTACTCGTCTACTTCCGCTTCGCTTGCCAGGGGCAAGCGCCGCTCTCGCTGCCTTCACACAGCTTGGGATCGGGCACGGATGGGCTAACATCGGATCAAGCGCGCCATGTCTGCGAGATCAAGCAGGAGCTGAAGGCACTTGGCCCAGCCACTGAGACCTGGAAGAACGGGTCGATTTACCGAACGCCAATGTACTTGTGTTATCGCGTCATCTCTGATGACTGGAGCCCGGAGTTGGCACTCTCAGAGCCATTGGATGATTTCACAGAGCAAGACCTCTTGACGTCGTAGTATATTGAGTTTAGGAGCAATGTACCTGTATTCCAAGCCGTGTAGGGGAAAACATTTATTAGAGATGCCTAAAAAAAAAACATGAAGCACTTGAAGCCTCTTCATTCACTTGTGCCACGTCTGCGTGTGTTCATCACAGCCGCCAACAGTACGACCGCGATTGCCACAGCACATGGGAAATCCGTCGTATAATATTAATGACTAAAATCGCACCCCGTCAATAGCACCGGACCAATGAGTGCGAGCAGAACAATCATGTTTCCTTTCGTGTGAGGCTCTGCGATCAGGTGTTGTTATTCGTCACTTGCTGCTGGGCCTGTCCAGGCGTCCCCGTTGTCGTCGCGAACCTGAGAAGAAAGGTGTCTTGGCGCAGTTGCAGATCTCTCAGAGCTCATGATCGTGGCAAGCAGATTATTCCGAGGTCTTCCTCAAGGGTTATGATGTCACACAGGGAGGAAAGGGTGCGAAGACAAGCTGCTGGATGCAGGCTAACAAGTGCTGAGCACGTCGTCTGGCTGCCTGATGGGGCTTCGGATTTCCATTTGTCTCGGAACCGGCTTATGCGTGTCAGGTCACTGGGTGGGTATATGTGTGTAACCCGACGCGTCAGAATCTTGGAATGCTCTTCCAACCATTGAGGGCCCGTAAAGACAACACCAACCCTGAACTTGCATGAGTAGTTTGGGGAAGTTTACCTGGGTACTGTACCTAGCGAAACGACCTAGATACAACACTCGCTCACTCGGTTTTTCCTCTAGACGGTCTATTGGCCGAAAAGGTTCCCAAAGGCCGCCCAACGTATGCACATTCACTCTGACAGTTACCCAGCGGGCTGTGATCTGAGGTGACCTATGCAGTGTCGACCAAAATTTCAATTGATTCCAAGCCCTCTACACTCCAGGTATCGCTCACTGGATGCCGCCCCCATTGACCCCCTTCTAAAAATACCACAAAATCCTCCAACTCTCATTTGCGAGTGGCACTACTACTACTTCTGCGACCTTTCTCTGGATAAGAACCATCATGAATAGTCATGCTGCGCTGATTTCCATCTCGTAGAAAACGGCCCAGCATGCTGATTTTCTCCAGCCTCCCCTCTTCTTTTGCATGTTCAGACAGGCTTCCGTGGCTTGATCGATGTTGTTCCACTTTCGTAGGAGTGACCTCATATGGCGCATCGAATGCGACGGCATTTTCCCTGGGCAGAAGCCCATCGGTCCATGACCCGACCTGTGCGAGCGTCTGATCGGGATTCGCCGGCATGTTGCAGCTCCTAGGCAGTCTCAAACGACTTTATCGTTCTGGAAGAGTCAGCCAAGCATCCCTCAAAAATGATTATTGATCAGACTCAAAACCTTTTGATTGTATTGTCCTGACATTGACCTGGATGGAGGGGCTTGTAAATCCATAAACACACGGCTGAAAAGGGTGCCACAAGTTTTTGCTTTTAATCTCAGAGATTCTCTTGGAATTTTCATGTTCATATATCGTGTGTGGTCCTGGTAACCACGGAACGTTTTATACTCATACTGAAAATTGGTCATTGATACTCCCGACTACCATAAACGGTATACGTGATTGTTCCTCATGCAGCATGACGGCAAAAGCTATGCTTTAAGAGCTGCGCCGTCTGTCCCGATTCCTCGTCAGAGTATCCCGGGCCGAGTACCTTGTTTGAAGCATTCCATCTGGACAAGTATATAAAGACCTGGCTGTTCGAGAGAACCTCGGTCAGCCTCAAACAGCTGGTTCCGGTCTTCAGATGCTAGTGCCAGCCTCAATAGTTCTCAGCTCAGGCTGGAGACCTGACACGTTTCGAGAATATCGCTAGCCTTAGCTGCTAAAGATTCTGCCTGTGAGCAACCAAGCCTTTCCGAGTGCCCGATACGGTTTAGCTTGGGGACTCCGATTTCCTACTTGGAAGAGAACACGGTGAGCATCGGAGACCAAGCACGAATTGGTCACTTTTCAAGCAATTGTACGTAAAGCTCAGTAGGGTTCCAGCGATCTGAGTACCGGCATTCTCGGCGATTAATTCTCGTTTGGATTTCAAGCTCACGAGTTCTTCTACAACAAGAATACTCTGTTTCGGCTCTTGTTTCTTTCTTTCCCAGCCACATATGTTACTTGCCTCGGGTCTTGCACACCGTAAATTTCTTAGGCTTTGCTCGGCTACTTGCGTAGCATTTTCTACCTGATAGTGCTTTCAGTACCGGCATAATCCACATAATCATGATTCAAATAGTCTGAGATAGATAATATACCTGCCATCGGAGAAGAGAAAGCAGCTCACAACCGCCAGGCCTCCTCAAGTAGTCTGATCACAGTAGTGCCAATCTCCTACCATTCTTGGCCATCCCTCGGATTGCTGAATTAGGTCAAGGCTTGTTAGATATTCATTGCCTCTCGGTCGATCATGCCTAGGACCCCAAGGCCAAATGGTCGGGTACCTAGGTAAGCAGGCTGGCAGGCTGTGATTCCACCGTGGGTTAGCGCTGACAGAGTCACGAGCGGAGGGGTAGGGAAATCTTTACCCTTCCGGCAGAACGCATGTCGCTCAACTTTGGGAGACCAATGTCCATCCTGGAGTCCACGGGTGTTTGCTCAACCTTGGGAGCCAAGTGTCCATCCTGGAGTGTATGTTGTGCCACGTTTCAAGGGCTTCTTATCTCTCACACCACAAGGAATGCACGTCGCGATAGCGGGGAGAAGGATTGTTGAAAACTGCACAAATGTTGAAGAGGTGTTGCCAAACGTCGCGTGATCAATTTAATTCCAGTCTTGTACCACCACACCTACAACGTCCAAGCTAGAGGTTGTTTTCTCAGGCAGCAGTTGTCAACCGTGCTCAAGGGGATCTTACACCAATTGAAGTTCGCCATGAGAGCTTCGTGCGATGAAATATGACAAGTCGCATCCAGAGCCTCAGTATCAATGAGGGGCTTTACACACCATCGCGAAACACGTCCTTCGGAGTCGCTCCTGAAGGGGAGGCTCACTATATCGCAGAGCCTCATGAGTTCGGCAATTATTGAGAAGGCTTTTTTGGTCACAGCCTTGTTAATCATAACTAAATCACTGTATTGACCTGGCTATTTAACATGTGGGCTGATTCCACATGTTGTGTTTTCTTGCTGATACCGCGAAGAGAAATACAATCTTTTACCGTGGCCACCTATTCCAATTGGGCACGGAACAATATGGCAGCTGTCTCTGTACTCCAGGCCAACAACAGCCTGACATATGATTCACTGAGCTGGCAACCAACGACTGCCAGGCAACGACAAGGCGGAGCCGGAACCGGTGATGTTCCCGTCGGCTTTCCTTCCCGTTACACTGGCGAGCGGGTGTGGACAGGTGCAGAAATGGCTGACAGACAGAACGAATGGATCATCCAACTATCAGAGCAGGATCTGAATTGTGTGCATGAAGCACTGCGCCATTTTCAGAGTAAGCCATGATCAACCAATCAACAACATTTACAGTCCATTGTGGTCTAATGCGGTACAGGCCTCAACGTCGGACCTGAGTCCATGTCTCAGAAGACCTTTCCTCTTCCCATGGAACTGGCCCAGCGGCTGAAGGCAATTTCACATGCCTGTTATGAGGGTCGCGGCTTTGCCGTCCTGCGCGGCCTGAATCCGGCTGCATTGACGGATGAAGAAAACGTCTTGGCCGCTGCAGGCATTTCAACGTACGTCGCGCCCTCGCGAGGGTTCCAAGACGTCAATCGGGAGACAGTAACGAGTAAGCCATATTGAAACGCAAATGATGTCTTGTTGATGTGTCTGATGTGATCAATACGCAGCCCATGTGATCAGTGAAGAGCTGAGGCCAGGTGCCGTGGAACAAAAACTGCGCCCAGCCTTCACCAACAGTCGTCTTGTAAGTCACTGGTCCGTCTCGCGTCGCATCTTCGGCTACTGAATCCACGAAACATAGGCTTTCCACACTGATCTCGGCGATATCCTGACCCTGTACACCATGACCCCACCCGACCACGGGGGCAAGACAATGATCGCGAGCTCTTCTCAGATATACAACCAGCTTGCAGGGACACGCCCGGATGTCCTGCGCGAGCTGAGCAAGAAATGGATTTTCCTTCAGTAAGTGGCAAAGAACAAAACCCAAGGCCCCCTGTACATTGTCGCAGTCCCTGCAGGTACTGACTCTGATCTACCAAGGTCCCAGGATTACGACACCGACGGCGCCCCCCTCATGATTAACCTCCCCGGTGACAAGCTAGTCTTCCAATACTCCCGCCTCCCAGTGACAGGCTTCCGGACGGAGGGAGGCAACCCTACCATCCCCCCAATCACACCAGCCCGGATCGATGCCATGGCGCTGGTCGAGGACCTCGCCTGGGAGCACGCGTTCCCACTCCCTTGTGAGGCCGGGGACATCGCCTACGTCAACAACCTGTGCCTGCTACACGCGCGGACCGCGTTCGACCTCGACTCGGAGGGGAATCCACTGCCGTCGCGGAGGCATCTGGTCAAGTGGATTCTGAGGGACGGCCAGCTGGCGTGGGACTTGCCCGACGAGCTGGGCTGGATGACGAGGCAGGTTTACGGGCCGAATCAGCCGGATGGGGGCCGGGTGGAGAAGTGGCAGTTGAGCGTGGGTGACGAGTCGCTTCCTAATGGTAAGATCTGGGCTCGTGGGGGGTCCGGTGGTGGTTCTGGCGGTGGCTCTGGCGGTGGTTCTGGTAGTGGCTCCGGTAGTGGCTCTGGTCCTGGGACTTTGGCAAATGGCTGATGGCCGTGGGTTGATCTGGATGGGGTTTCTTTCTGTACGCCCGAAACGAAATGCTTTAAGCTTGGCGATGGTTCCGTTGATTTTTTATCTTCTAGTGCTGAGGAGATTTATGATGTGGTTATCTGATGGGCGTCGTGACCAAGTACGGATTGTGACAGTGGATATTGAAGGGCTATTCAGAAGCCTGCAAGCTGCGGTGGTGGAGAATCAATATGAGCAGTTCAGAGAACCATCTTCAACAGCACTTCTTCAGTCCAGTTGTGTGTTCTTGACTGAGTTCAGCTGAATCTGCTTGAGCTGGCTTGCAACCACTCTGTAATGCCTGTGACGCGGTCCGCGCTGCCTCTTTTGTGATTGGCTGTCAGCCGTGCCATACTGGAAGTGTTGTAGGCCCTGGGAGGTACCTATTTAGCAAGCCTTGCGGCACCTTTCCTAACTACGAATAAATAATTATGTAAATACCCCTAGCTAAAGCGGTAGTACTACAATGGTAGGCTAAGTGCTTTTATATACAATTAAACTATCTTACCTTATAATATCCCTTTAACTAATAATAATAAGTAAGTACTAAGGACTTAGATCTATAATATCTTTTATAATTTAAATCAGTATACTAAGGTTATATAATCTTATAATCTATAGTCCAGGTATTGACTATATAAATAGTTAGAAGGAATTTTGAACCAGAAAGTTTGAATAATTATTCCAATGTATACATAGCTTGTAAGAATCTTTATAAGCTGCTCGAATCCAGACCTTGCAAGCATTTTAGATACCACATAGCTTATACCTGGACAACGGGTTATGATAAGTCGTGATCAAGAAATTCATAAGAGAGAAAGTCATGATAGAGAAAGTTGTGACAATAGCCCATAATATAAGACTTACAATTAGGAAATATTATTATTATAAAGAGTGTGAAAGTAGGTAGTGGCTTGGGACTCCACAACATAACCACAGTAGGGATTCTAAGCTTCGTCAAAGAGTAAAATGTATATTCACACTGCACGTCACGTTGTTTGTGCAACCACACCTTTGTAAATTTGAGTGCCTAGGATCCTTATACAAGCCACAATTGCGAGCCCGAGAAATCACGTGTCCTGCTGGCGCTGTTTGTCTCCGAGGCATGCAACGTCTCCGTCAGCTGAGAACTTGAGGGGTCAAGCATGCATAATGGTCCGTCTGCATCCCCATATCTCTATCAGCTCAGAGTTCGACAATCACCCAAATTAACCTCGAGATTCCACGTGTGAGACTTAGACTGTCGAAGCCATTCTCTACGACTCAATATCCCAGGTTAAATACGAGCATGTCTGGCTCAATAGAGCTTTCTTCGATGATAGGGACATGGGTCGGAGCTGGAATCGGGATCTTTGCACTTATTGGAATCATTGGCCCTGTTATATTGTGGTTAGCAGCTCGATCCGACAGACACAAGGCTCTCAATGCCGTGGGAAGGGACACGAATGATTACATCTCCTCGGGATGGCACCTTGGCCCCAACATCTACCTTGGGCAGCGGATAAGAGCACCTGATCTAATGCACACTGGACTTCGACCGAATGGCATCTTCAGTGGTCAATTCAGACTCGACACGTCGTCTCTGAAATCTTTCAGCACTCAGGCACATTGGGTACACTTTGGAGCTCTCTTGGAGGCTTACAGAATGAGGCTTACCAGAGGAGGAGATGTTGTAATTCAAGGTGGAAAGACCTATCTGCCCATACACCCCTCGTGGATTCTTGCAGTCGGTCTACTTGGGCGATACTCAACACAAAAGACTAGGCAGGAAAGGCCATCTTCAAGAAGATTTTTTCTTCGGACCGGGTTTCCAAGGCGCTCCGGATTCACCAGATCAACAATGCAATCCCAGGTTGTTCATCCGATGGCTCCACCAGTTCAGCCCGTACCTCCACCAGTTCACCCCATGGGGCCTCCGGCAGTTCACCCCATGGGGATGGGGATGCCTCCACCGTCTCATCCACCTCCGTCGTTTTTTCCTCCTTCACCCAAGAATTTTCCAATTCACACTAGACATGATGCAAGTCATGAGGGTATTGAGCTCCCCGGAGCTACTGGACGCCTTCCACAGCGACTCACTCAAGCAACGTTGTACGGTACGACTGGCTCTCTCAAACTTTATGACCGGGGGCAACAAGCGACCTGTCCTTTTCCAACTATAAAATACCACCCTAACCTAGCGACAACCCACTATGGCAATGTCCAGTCCGACGTCCTGCCGATCGAACAGATTTTTCTCCTCTCCATTGGGCTTGTTAGGCTCAGAGGCGGAGACGGTGAATATGTGTCACTAGCAGACTCTCAACCAGACGAAGCTTGGGAAGATGAGAATTATTCAACTACACCACTCGACTCTTCTGCGACCTCTGACTCTTCCTCCTTGAGCCCTGATCATGGCTATGGATACCGACCGCCGGGTCATGCTACTGTACGCGGGATCCGGGAACGCAATATGCGTACCAGAACGAGCGTATTCCGTCTTGGACCAATTGAACTATCCGAGCCTCTCGTTAAAGTTAGCAGAGCCTTTGGCAACCTAAATGTGGGGCACGACTACATGGGTTTCGTTCCGGTATACGCTCGAAATGACATGGATCACGTACACCGGCTCGAGGGCAGCACCTATGTCCCAGCTGATGATCTCTGGGTTCGTGTTGTGAGGGGGAGATACGTTCCACGAGTTGATGCCCAACGCTTGGCAGTTGCTCTTCTCAAAATTGTGTGGAATTGCCAAGGATACCTTATTGGCGGCGACAGATCTGGTGTGGCTATGGATATGGTTACAGCTGCATCACTCCGGTTGCGGCCGATGCTGATACGGCTGAAATCCAAGGTATCACATCTCGATATCACAGAGCAGGACAAAACCAAGCTTTTGATGGTAATGGACCCCGTACTCCGGAGACTCGACCGACGCAACGTCATCCAGGACTTTCAGACATTTCAGAAATTATACGATCTTCACACTGCTCTGCTCGAGATGGGTAGTCCGAAGACTCAGGCCATTGCAGATGAAGCTGTTGCCATCCTGTGCATTACCAATGAGGAATTCCGAGATATTGTACACCAGTCGATTCGGAATTTAAAAGAGTCTGAGACCGTTGCAATCGACTTGGAACTGAAGTCAATGACTCTAAAGGTCCCGTCGGCATTTGGGGTCAAACAGCATTTTCAAGTAGACTGGGATGCCATATCAGACACAACGAGTGGCACTCGACCGCACGAGACTGTTCTAGTCAAACATACAGCCATCGTTCTGGCGTGTATGAGAGGTCTTGTACTTTGCAGGATGCTGCTGACTTGTTCTGATTCTCGACCGCTGTTGGAGCTCGTACAAGAATTAGACGACGTTGTGTACATGGACTAGGTTGGCCGATTAGATTGTTCAGTATAACATAGGCGTTAGTCAATATTTAGGAATCGCTATTGCACTCAACTCAAGAGATTCGCTGCAACTCTGTGCTTTGAATTATTATAACATATGGCGACAGGCTTTATCGACATCTTCAGCCCCAATGTTGGAAAAATAGCTACTATCGGTGATGTCTATCATTGAGAGCCAAACCGTGGATCTACCGCCCTTTGCTACTATCTCCATAGGAATTCCAAAGAAGAAAGCGTCAGCACCCTGAAATGCCCAGGGTACGGCGCCTGTTGCAAGAGTTGAAACTTGGCTCTGTTAGCCATGGCTCTATCAGTACTCCGACACTACACTAGCGATAAGCCAAGCCACCAAGGTCTGGAAAGCTGGAGTCAACACATGTATTGCGCTAATCTCTGTTAAGACCTTCCCACCAGTCGAAGTCCTGTGACGGTACGGCTAGTACTGAGCCTATACACTGCTAGAGGTAACCAATTGCGATTGGTTATATTGGTCTTTTGGCCGAGTGTTTTGCTTGCTAGCAGTAGCAGATTCGTCTTAAGTCCTAGGTATCTAAGCCAAATAGATCCAATACCCGCCTGACACTATGGTCTATAATATCATCTGTTATGAATAACTAATAGCAGAAAGTAGGTACTAGTAGGCAAATAATATATTTTTTAAGTTTCTTAGTATTGTAATCATTGTGATGCAAGGGTTGCGATAAGCATCCCAAGACACTCTCTCTCTTCAGATGCCGGTTGGCCTTGCGTGACTCTGGAATTACCTGGCATGAAGCCCAACTGTTGCGAACGGGATACTTGATATGAACTAGGTAGCACAGTATAATCTCTCTTGGAAATCAATCATGTATGGGCTCTGTTGTGACATTTCCATACGATGCGTAAATACAACTCTTTACTGTTAGTTATGAGCATAGCCTGAATAAAGCACTGCACTGCGCAAGGGACAGGCATGACAGCACCGTGCGAATCAAGCCTCCTTCGTCATGTTGGACACAGCCACCTCATGTTTCACTCTGCGCTTGGCGGGCATGAGCTGACGTTCTCCAGCGCTTAGCCACCACCCCTTGAACAGGCATGCTTTGCCGCCCCCACACTGCCATCTCTCGTTGGGTTATGACTTGTCCGATCTCGTCCGAAGACAGGAAAGGTTTAGACTAATATTCCGGGCATCAAACACCGCGTAAGAAACGTCCCCAACAGCAAAATTGTTAAACAAAAGCCTCAGCAGTAACGACTGGCTCCATTTACAATACTATCAAGAATAATTGGGCCTCGCCCCTGTCGAATTAACAAGCCGCCTAAACATTTACTGCTCGGCATCATCTCCCGCAGCAGCGTCAACAATATCGTTGGCCTCAATCTGCTCCGGTGCGTTGAGCGAACCATCACCATTAACGTCGGCCTCCTCGGCAGCGGCCTGCTCCTGTGCGTCCACATCTCCACTCTCGTCGAGGTCAGAGTTAGCAATCTCCTCACCCTCAGCAGCGGCGTCGTCGGCGTTGTTGTTGTTGTTGTTGTTTCCCTGCTGGTTTCCCTGTTGGTTGTTCTGCTGGTTGCCCTGCTGGTTGCCCTGCTGAGCATCTTGCTGATCATCCTGCTGAGCGTCTTGCTGATCCGCCTGCTCGGCGCCCTGCTGGGCCTCCTCCAGGGCTGCTTGCTGCTGCTCCTGTGCGGTCTGGCCCTCTGCGTTGACATCCTGGTCCTGCGCCTGAGCATCAGCATCCTGGGCATCCTCGTCCTGGGCATCCGCGTCCTGGGCATCCGCATCCTGGGCATCCGCATCCGCATCCGCATCCTGGGCCTGTGCATCCTCATCCTGGGCTTGCGCGTCGTCCTGCTGGCTGTTCTGCCCGGCATTGCCCTGCGCACCATTTCCCTGTGCATTGGCGTTGTTTTGGCCACCAGCACCACCGCCGCCTCCGCCTCCACGCCTCATGGCCTTAAGATCTAAAGTCCTGGCATTAGCGGATGTGCTGTACGGTCTTGGACATCACAGAAAATGTACCTCGCCTTGTGACAGCAAAGGCTGTGTTTCCTCCATGTTGGACAGCGATGGGTCCCGCGCTGACGGTAACAGCCAGAAGGGCCGACAGCAATGTGATACTGAACTTCATCTTGAAAGAAGGTTGTGAAAATGAATAAGAAATTTTCAACTTTTCTCACAGAAAAACGATAGTGGACCAGCACTCAGAGAAGGGAATACGCGTCGGAAGATTAGTGGAGATGTGGAATGAGATGCACATCACCATTGCTGCTCCTTGAGGAGAGATTTGCACCTTTTAATACTCGAGATTTCCTGCTCTGTATCCATTCGCGCTGGTCATTGCGTCTCCTAGAAAAGATCAACATCTTCTGGCCTCCCTGCTGTCGCAGAGTATGTGGTAAACTCCATTGGCAGTTTTGGTCTTGTCTGATTTACAACCGCGGTCGTGATCTCGATTTGTGGGTTGAATGTAGCCAAGAAAGCTACCTGGGCGCCTTGTAGGGAATTTTACCCGTCCGATGCCACAGTTTTAGTTTCAGCCGCGATGACAAGTCTTTCTTGACTCCCGTCAACCCCAAGTCCGGGTGAGATCTGGGACTTCATATGGCTTGGCTGTTTGGACGAGTCAGAAGCGCCACGGGCCAAGAGCATGCACCTGGTCACCCCGCCTTGCCGCCCGTCCACCTGCACACTACACCATAGGGCTGAACTGTGTGTCTGGCCGTCTGACTGTCTGCCCAGATAGTATTGGCATGTTTCTGATGTTTTGCGGCGCTAAATATCTCTTGCAAGACGTTGTAAGGGGCTCTCAGCTGGGCAGACGCGTGGCTAGTCAGTGCGTGCGCATCAAACAACTCTGACTTATGCGGTGGTTTGTAACTCCGATCCCCCGCAGGTGCAGGCACATGTGCAACGACGGCTCTCTTGGAAAACCAGGCCACACAAGACCAGACGAGCACGTCAGAACGGGACGATGGTGCAAAGTTCTTGGCGTACCAAGATAGGTATGCTATATGCGAATGATCCTATGAGCAAGTGCAAGACTTCGTACCAAACATTCCAACATGTGCGATCATCAGTGCCTGCAAATCCAGGGCAGATTCACAGTAGATCAAGGGAGATACCTAGTTATATTGATGCAAGTTATAGGTCAACATCTTTTCTGTGCATACTCACTCTATGGTGTGTATCCCCGGGAGCTGCAGAATGAAGATTCGGAACAAGACACAAGGTGTCTTCAAGCTGGCGGTCATATCATTTTAGGCAAAGACGGTCCGGGCTCGACCCACCCGAACGGAGAGGATGGGGCAGCCAAAATTACTTGGCAGGGAGAGAGACTCTCAAGATACCTGGGTACACGGGTAGCAAAGCCTCTCAAACGCTGACTTGATCTGCAGCACCAAGAACTTCCAACGAAAACAAGGTTGTTGCGTATAGTCCAAGTGTTCTTGACCCCGTGCTGGCACTTCAACATGCCTTAGATCTCTCTCTGCTCGTCAAGCTTCCATACCTTGAGTCTGTCTCATGCGCAAGGGGTATCGCCGGCAAACCTTGTACCTTCCTGTCGGCAAACCCCGTGTAGCAGTGTGGGTGTCAGGGTCGACTTCTACAATCCAACTGTAGGTAAAGCCTGCCTTTAAGTCTTGAAAGTCTCCTAGCTGAGTTCCTCGACCTCTGTTTCACGCAGCCATGTTCTTTCTCGATCTCGCCCCTTGCTAGGAAGTGAGTCCTCTGGTGCTCATCGATGTTGCCGTCATCCGCCTTAAATTTGCAATGTCTTGGGGGGTTCTAGCCTAGAGCCGCTGGTCAGTGGTGACTTGGGCTGAGTCTTGGGTAGGTTTTCCAATTCAGGAGACAGGTAGCCCTGTATAAACGGTATGAGAGACTTGTGTCGGTAGGTTGAAGCGGTAGTACTGGGTGATTGTGGGATCACTGAGGGGATTGTCAAGGTAGCCGTTGTGACTGTGTAACAATATAATTGAGCCACCCGATTCGTGGAATCGACAGCTAAATTGGACACTATTTTCTCACCGCAGATATCTCCCCAAACCCCTCGCTTCCTCGATGCCTGCGCGGCTTTAAGGATGCTCAAAAATTGTGCTATAGACACAGTGAAAAAAAAAGATAATTGGCATAGACATAGAACAATTAACAATAATCAAGAATCTCAAAACATTCTTCGTAGCTGGATCTCACTGCCATTTCTTGAGGTCTTCGGCTGCGACAGTGATCGTATCCACTACTGTCGTACTGCTAACGCAGCTAGTAGACGCATGTCTGATGCCAAGATAACGAATGGCTGGCGAAGTATTGCGGGGTCTACAAGGAGTCTACTGGCCTCGAAGGTTTACTACTCCTCTAGATATTCACACTACTCGTTTTTTTTTAAAGAAAAGGTTGATTGCTTTGCATTCTCTACTTTGTTTCTCTCATAGTGACATCGAAATTCCATCAGCCACAGTACTACATCGAGTGCCACGATACAAGATAATATGAAGTGGATTATTCTTGGGCTGGTGGTCCACCTTGCGGCGGCTGGCGGAACTGGCAACCCAGCAGTAAGTAAGACTATGAACAACGCACCGTGCTTGTGATCGAGGCTGTTAATTATCCTTCAAAATCTAGTGTGACGCGCTGATCGCAGCTGGGTTGGGCTCACGTGTACTGACTGCTCTGGATTCGGGCTACAAGGAACGTGTTGAGTCTTACTGGTCCGCCAGTGCTCGGTTGAACCCGTGGTGCTTTGTCCAACCACACACTGTCGACGAGGTTTCGCTTGCTTTGAAAACCCTCACAGCTGCTGGCCAAGGCGCTGGTGACTGGCATATTGCCATCCGCGGCGGAGGGCACAACTTCTTTCCAGGCGTTAACAACATTGAAAATGGCGTCACCATCGACATGGGCTTGTTCAATCAGACCACTTATAATCCAGACAGTGGTCTTGCCTCGGTCGGGCCTGGCGGCCACTGGACAGAGGCATACACTGAACTCGCGAAAAGCAACGTCACAGTTGTAGGCGGTCGGGAAGGTCAGGTCGGCATTGGGGGCTTCCTTCTCGGCGGTGGCGTATGTGTCCTTCTTTTTGACTTTTCTTTTGCCATCCACCCCTTTACTATGGACGTTGGAGGATGAACGATCTAACACGTTTACTACAGAATTCTTATTACACATTCCGCCAGGGCTTTGGGTGTGACAACGTCGTAAACTTTGAGGTTGTATTGGCCGACGGCAGCGTCGTTAACGCCAATTCCACCTCTCATGACGATCTATACAGAGCGCTCAAAGGAGGCAGCAGCAACTTCGGCATTGTCACACGCTTCGAAATCAACACACTGCCTAACACTCCATTGTGGGGCAGCATACGCACACATGATTATAATCTATATGCCGACACAGCTCTGGAAACCATTGTTGACCTTGCCAACGCCGATGAATCCCAAGGCGATAATGCCCTGATTGTCCTGATTGTGACCGGTGGTGACACCACTATTTCGCTCATGACTAATCAGGTCAACACACAAGGCGCGGCAGACGCACCCATCTTCGTCAAGCTGTCTGCACTGCCTGCTCTGACAGAATACACGAAATTAGCGACTGTGGGTGATTACACAGGGGCCGGGGCAACACCTGCTGGATTTCGGTTGGTATTTTCTGGCCAACATTCCCCCGCTAAAACTGATCGTGATTCTCCAGGAACGTGTGGTTTACGTCCACCTTTGGTGCTGATACCGACCTACTCAAAACTATTAAGGGGCTCTACGAAGATTTCCTTGAAGACTTGTGGACCTTGCTGCCTGTCGACGCCTTCGGAACCCAGATAGTATTCCAGCCTATCCCTTCGTACTTGGCGCAGGCTGGCGGAAAGAAAGGCGGCAATGTTCTCGGTCTCGACTCTTCATTGACAAAGAATGCGGTCCTCTTCCTGCTCACCTTGAAAACGAACACATCGGCGGACGAGGCAATCATACACGCACGTGGTGGTGCATTCTTTGCCAATGTTGAGGAGGCCGTGAAGTCTTCGGGAAACAGTCTCCCTTTTGTCTATCTCAACTACGCGAACCCCAGCCAAGACCCATTAGGTAGCTATGGCGTTGAGAACGTCGCATTGCTACGGGACGTCTCTGCCAAGTATGACCCGCAGGGTTTCTTTCAGCGACGGGTACCAGGAGGGTTCAAGATCTCTCGTGTGGCTTGAGACCTTGATTAATGATCTGGAATTACATACTTCGGAGACAAATTTTGAATCTTCTCAAATTTAGAAAAGCAAACGATGGGCTCAGTGGTCGTTACAATGCAGCACATGTATGAGAAGCCTAGCAATGAACTCACTGCTCAGACCCCATCTTACCAGCGTTAAGTACCTGAGTAGATATGCAGGCCCGCCTTCGCCTAGACTTTGACACCCTTGAGGTTAAGAAAAAGTCAATCAAGTGAGAGGAGGGATCCGCGTCCAGTTCCTAAGCCAAAGTCGAATGTAAAAATTGACGAAAATTTGCCTGTCCAGGAAAAACGGGCGTCCACCCTTGTGCAGCTTGCCACGTAGTGGGCAACACTCAGGCTTCCATCGTGGCTCCCGATCTAACGGGATTGGGTATCATCCATGGTTAAACTCAAGTGAAAGGGTGATTAGTTCGGCAACAGAACATACACATACACCCACAAAAGATTAGCAGCGCATGATCTGATACCAAGCTCGGATGGGACGGTTAGGAGAGCAATTCGTACTAAGACCTTGAATGTCGATCTTTTCGGTGTTTACTGAAGAAGATCGTTTCATTCTCATTCTCAGAGACATCTGTTTAAGAATGAGCTTTGAAAGGGAAAACGGTCTCGGCAGTTCCGACGTACAGTAATTAGTACTCACTCGGCGTGCCTCCGACCGCTTAAATACATAACTTTACCGAGCATGCCTGGCACGATGCAAGCAGCCCCGTTTCTCGTTTTTTTTTTTTGAAATCGGAGATTCGCAGGGCAGAAATCAGAGGGTACAGGGGTACTTCTTAGCCCCTAGTGTAACTAAGGGCCTTATACCAAATTTACTATACATAGCATAACTTTAACAACTATCCTCATTATTTTTACTATAATATAACTATTTACATACTTATTAGGGCCCAAATTAACTAAATTTATAGTATTTAGGTACCTATCTTGTTTATTTTTACTAATAATAACCCCTATAGTTAGTCTACTATTATACCTTAAGCCTAAAGGGATTTAAGACATATACTATTATAATAATACTAAGAAATTAAATTTTAATAATATAAAAGGGCTCTTTTATACTAAAATAATTAATTCTAATAAGTAATTAGTTAATTTAGTAATATATTAATATAGAATTAGTAGTATTAAGCTAATTATAAGAGAAGACTATATAGGGTACTAGTAACTATAGCTATAAAAAGTACTAGGGGTAGTATAGTAAGGTCTAAGGTTAAATAAAAGACTCTAATTAGCTATAGCTACTAGGTAGGGATGACTAATCACAAAGTACCCCTGTACCCTCTGATTTCTGCCCTGCGAATCTCTGATTTCTTTTTTTTCCCCACCACCTTCCGCTTTTCTTTTCTCTTGGGCTTCACCACGTGGACCAATCAGTGTGATACATGTTTTGTGTCCCATGATGACGAATGATTGGTCCACATAGTGGAGTACAAAAATCTGGAGTACAAAAATCCGTCGGGGCAGACAGTTCCAGCTAACCCTACTGCGAGTCTTTGAGCCGCCTTTACGCAATGATTGTTTATAGTCGAGAAAGGGCTCCCACTCCTTAGTCTTCTTCCTGTTCCGTCTGCTCTCTTCAATACTATTCCATCATCCTGCCGTCCAATTTCCCCCTGATATCTTGCCCTGCAAAACCATCTAATAAGAGACTTTTTGAGCCCCGGTGCGAGGGGCTACCAAGTTCCATCTTCTTTTTCTCGATGTGAGGAAGATGGATAGTCGTTTGAGCGAACCTATCACGAGTCGCGATAAATCCGGAGACAACGATCATGCCCTCCTTTGTGAGGTGTGTAAAGGACTTGGTGATTGCAATCCGCACAGCGAAATGTTCGGAAGAAGACACGAAGGGACGTATATACACCACCGTAACCTCATCACACTCAAATATTCGGCACAAACTGGTTGTCAGATGTGCCAACTTCTTTTCGATTGCCTGAAAGAAAAGGAGGGCTTTGACACCGTACTCGCTGAGGCTCAGGAGCTGGAACTCCGTCGGGGCAGCTTGATGTCATCCGGTCTTAGTTTTGACTTGAAAAGAGACACAGATGAGGCCGCAGAAATTGTTCGATCTATAGTACAGGAACAGAAATCAGAACAGAAAGAGAAAATTGCGAAGTTGAAGACACGGATCGCGAAACTAGGACGAGTCGCGAATGCCTTATGTAAGGGAGGGCGTCACAACAAAGGGAAAACCCAGACGAACATTCAGGGACGAATAGTGATCAGTTTCCATGAACGTGAATTGCGAGACAAGCCCTGCTTTCAACATATCGAGGTTCGAGTCTGTGGCGCATACGCCTCAGAGATATATGGTGCCAAGGGCATCGGGAAGACGCTTGAAATCCTCGTCAGCACTGGTTGGTACCTCATGCCGACATTTCGAGCTAATTGGACTTCATCATTCTGGCTGACCCCAAATAGAAGACGAGATCGATCCGGGAGTCAACCATCGCCCATCCGCGGATATTCTCTCGGAACCTCACATTGATTTGATACACCGATGGAGACATGAATGTCGGATCAACCATGAGACGTGCGGCAATAGGATGACAGGTAAACTTCCAAACCGAGTGGTTGAGATCTCATCCGCAAACGAAGGGATTGTCAGTATTCGAGTTATCGAGACTCGTGGGATGAGACACCAGTACGAGTACGCGTGCTTATCTTACTGCTGGGGAAGTTGTAAGCAAGCTGGTATGACTACAACAGGCAACTTTCCCAGACCTCTCAAACTTGGAGAGTTGCCAAAGACCATCGCCGATACCATCCTGCTTTGCCATAAACTGGGGTTCCAATACCTATGGGTGGATTCGCTATGCATCATCCAGAACGATATCAATGACTGGCAAAATGAAGCTTCAAAAATGCGAGATATCTATGGGGGGTCTTCCTTGACTATCGCAACTCCTGTCTGCTATGACTCGTCCCAAAGCCTGATAAGCCGGCGACTATTGAAGGCCGATTTTCCGGAACCTAGGGCTAGGCTCGATTATCCAAACCAAGTTTCCGGGGCACCAGTCAGTATCTGGATATTCTATCCTCAGGCCGACCTGGGAGAACAAGGAATGTGGTGTTTGGAATTGGATTGGGGCAATTTCAACTACTACTTTCCGCACCGCCAAAGAGACACATGGATGAAACGAGCTTGGACTTTTCAAGAGTGGATGCTCTCTCCGAAAGTTTTGCACATCAACAGGATGACTATCTGGGACTGTTTCGAAGGTTACGGCAATGAGTTAACCAGCAGACAAATGGAGCCTGCAAAACTGCAGAGAAATGTGAGCGGACAGGGGGATGAAATTTCTTGGAGGGATATCATTACGCAATTCACCTCAAGAAAAATCGCCAAAGATCAGGACAGACTTCCAGCACTTGCCGGAATCGCTGATTTTCATCGCCTAAAGACGGGTTATACTTATCTAGCTGGTATATGGTTGGAGGATATTCCAAACGCTCTCCTATGGCGTAGGAGCGACCCGGACGAAGCAAGCATCCGCAGTTCAGGCTTTACTCAAGGGCGTATCCCATCTTGGTCCTGGGCTTCCGTCGAGACGCGCGTGAATTTTGAGGCAGGACACCACACAAGTCTTGTATCTGTCGCATCGTGGTTGTGCGAATACTCTCCTCCAGGCTCGCTTGTGGATGTTACGAGAGCGTGGATCGAGCTAAAGGGCCCATTGACCCTCGTTACTGGCTGTCATGCTCGATTGCCATACGATTCGCTTTTCAACAATTGTTACACAACGCGCACGGAGCCTAGTTGGGACATGGTCTGGCTTGATGACGACGACTTTGATATCAAAAAGGCAATCACTGAAGACAGGATCTACTTCATGTTAGTTGCTCAGCTCTGGTCGTCAAGTACCTCCGCACTCATCATTGAACCCCCCGGGCCGGAAGGTGGAGGTCGTTGTTTCCGAAGGGTAGGGTTCGCCACAAATTCCTATCCAAATCCAGTTTGGGAAGAAAAGTCTATCTTATTGCTGTAATTGGAGGTTTCATGATCAAACCATAATCTACAATACATCCCTGGTCGTTCGAATACGTCTCACCCGAAAGTTATCGCCAAAGTCTGTTTTAAGGGAACACTGTCAGATGCTGGTTGGCTGCTATGCCCTTTTCGCTGAAACAGAAGCCTATGATCCGCATGCGAGAGCCCAGCCATCGATACTGTTTATAGTACTTTCATGATGTCTGGCACAGGTGACTTGGAAGAGATTGAAATGGGCCTTGTCTCAGACGGATATAAATCTTTCCAGAACACGATCCCCACCAATTATACAGATGCAGTCACATAATGTGTGTTGTTGCAAATGTTCTGTGCTTGAAACAAAACCTCACAATGTGATCGAGTCCCCACGGCGATATGGTCCAATGCGGTATCAACTATTGCAAGTGCCAGGGCACACTTCCACCACAGGAGCAAGTGAACAGCCTTCATCATCACCAAACCTGGGCGCTGACTCGCCTGCCACCATACAACGCAACCCACCAAAGCTCCCTTCACTTACAGCTCATCGTGTCCAACCTCTTCAGGTCCCACATTCCGCACAGAATCACCGCCCCTGGCAACAAGCGCAAATTCGGCAACAGTCGGCCCAGCTCCGCCCTCAGCCCAGCACCCCTCGACGTCCAGCCTGGCATACCGCCCGCTCCACACGCCGAGCGGCAGCTCGACGGTGGTGTTGTTGCCCTCGTCTCGCACCACCGGTGACTCAGCGACCCAGGGCCTGCTGATCTCGACCGGGATCCACTGGCCCAGTGGCTGCTGTTTCTCCGGCGGCTCGGCGAAGCTCGAGTCGTTGGAGAGCTGCACACGGATGTTCTTCGGCGGCCGTGTGGCAAAGTCCAGTATGATGCTGTCCAGCTCCGTCGCGGGCTCGGCGGATGTCAGGTCCACTAGCAGCGACGCGGCCGACTCCGTCTTGGGCTGCCAGCTCGAGCCAAGGTAGCCGTCCGTAGCGGCGAGGGGGAACCGCCCGGGGGCGTGTGCGTCAGGCGACGACGAAGACTTGCATTGGAGGATGTTGCCCGGCGCGGTGAGCCCATCGTTGTACTGCCTGTTGGCAACCACGGCCGTCTCTCCGATCTTGAGGTGGATCGTGTGTCCATCGGGGTCATCAGCGCTGCGACCGATTGTGATGGGCATCGCTTCATCCCCGTACTGATCCGCCGCCACGCCGTCGAACTCAGCTGCGTTCCGGCGTGTGACTGTCGTATGTGTTCTGTTCATCCTACACTCGACCACCGCGCCGTTGTAGAACTGCACGGGAGTCTTGAAGTGCTCCAGCTGCGGTGGCAGGGAAGGGTTGAGCACCAAGTTGACGTCGGTGGTGCGCACACCCAAGAGCCCGGCCATTACGGCCTCCAGCAGGCCTCCGTGGCCTGTCATGGACGGGAAGCGGAGCCCCATGTCTTTGATCGGGTTGGACGCGACTTCGGCGTTGGGGTCGTCCTTCTGCTCCGAAAACTGGTACCAAGGCGTGCGGACGAAGGGAAGGAAGTACTTGAGCAGGAACGTCCACAAGGCGCAATTGCCAAGGCTATCGGGAAGGACGGGATCGGAATCATCATAGGGCATGATACTCGTGAAGAGATAATACGCAGAGGTTATGGCTGTGATCTGAAGCGAACGTATATCGCTGTCTTCTGGTAGAGAGCCCGTGGCCGGATCTCGGAAGTCAGCGAGAAAATCATTGTGCATCAACGTGGCGACCTGCGCTGTGTGGGCCGAGCTGAGGGCATCCCATCCAGCTGTCGCAGCTTGATCGACGGCCTTGATGATCAGGGATTTGTCGTCAGGAAAGTGGGCTGTTGACATGACCCCGACATACTTCACGACAGTCGCCGCACCGCCGTTGACAGCGGGATCAAGCGTCAGGCTGTAACTCTGGGATATCGACTTGGTGTCAGGGTCGGACGAGAGTCCCTTCTGGAATTGCGGCAGGTCGCCCCGTACTGTTGAATAAACATAGGCGGTGACCTCGTCGACGCCGTTGGGCTTGAGAGATGTCAAGATGGCTCGCCTCGGCGGGAAGAACCTGGGTTCTGCGTCTGAAGTTCGGGTGGCGCTGTGCCCGTCCAAAACATCTGTGACAAGGATCTCGACACTCGAGTCGCTGCTGACTGACAGCTTCACAGCTCCAATTTGGCGTTCGTCCAGTGAGAGGAACGCCTCATATGAGACTCTCAGTGCGACATTTTCCGAGCAAGCTGCCGGCGACCACACGTAATCCCAAGTCGCAATGCCCGTGGAACTGTGTCCGAATTAGCACGCATGGCCCGTCAAAGACTGCTGGAGGCTGCGTGGACTCACAAAAACAATGTAGATTTGAAGTCACTGATTTCCGAGACATCGGTAGTTCCATTCAGTGTACTCCCACATGCACCGACGAGAAGGTCAGTGAAATGGGGAAGACCGGCGATGACGCTCTCACCACTTAGTTCGTTGCCCCAAAAGCCGGTGACGGTGGCGAACGTCTGTCGGAGGCTGCCAGTGCTCTCATTACTCCTACTGGCCTCGAAGAACGGACCAAGACTGCCCTGGGCCAGTCCGATGTACCTGCATATTCGTAGCCGAGTTAGTGCTCCGGGCTACCGGACACGGTGCATGCTCCGACTTAGGTTTTACCCACCCATTGGATTGGGGAAGCCAGGCCTGGTACGCCCCTGGGTAAGGTCGGCTCGAAGTGAGCGTGTACGTCGTATCGTCCCATGCTACGTGTTCGACCGTGACACCGAATGAACCGGCGGCGGCAGAACTGTGGCTCAGTAGCGAAAGCGCCGCAAGGAAGATTTGCTTAGCCACCATGACTTCGGGGGAACCTGTCGCCAGGTGGGAGATCAGCGTCGAGAAGGGTGAAACGCTCAAAGCTGAGCCTGACCCAATGTGCTGCCCACAATTGTGTAGCGAGTGCACCAACTTGGATGCTAAGGCGCGGACAGGAGGCAGATCTTCAGACTCAGGCTTGTTCCACGGCTGTAGAAACTTCGATTGGCCCGTACCCTGCAATGTGTAGAGGATACTGTGGCAGTCCCCCACGACCCCATACAGGCCCCAGCAAAGAAAGCGGAGATTCGCACCCCCAAAAACAAAGGGCACACCCCTAAATCTACCCCTAGTATAATTACAAAGGCCCCATACTAATTTTACTATATAAAAACACTAAATTAACCTTATAACTATATTAATTAATAGTCTTACTATCTTTATAGTAATATAACTATTATAATACTCTTTAGTATATAAATTATTTAAATTACTAATAGTTATATAACTATTTAGTCTATATAAGCTATAATTTTATTAAAAATCTCCTTTTTACTATTATTATTACTAATAAAGTCCTTATATATTAAATTTACTTATAATAACTAGTTAATAATTCTTATAGCTTTTATATATTATTTCTTAGCTATTAGTACTTTACTTAAGTATAAAGTTATTAATAATACTTAGCTTATAAATACTACTATATTTACTTAGTATTAATACTTTTAAGGCTAATCTTATTTTATTAGCCTTCTTACTAGTTATTAATTTTAATAAATAGTAGTTTATTAAGTATTATTACTATAAGTATTATTATTATTAAAAGACTAAAGAATAATATTATTATACTTAAAAGTAAAGTTTATTTATTATATAAAAGTTATTATTAATCTTAGCTTATTATTAATCTTATTACTAAGACTTATTATATTTAAAATTATTTTTTTACTTATTATAATCTTTTTATAACTTTTAAAGATACTATCTTTATTACTAATAAATATATTAAAATTATAAAACTTACTTTTTATAATAATAACTTTTTTTAGTAAGAGAACTATTAAAAAAGAGTTTTTAAAAAAAAAGTTATAATTAAAATAATATATTTTATAAATATTATTTTTCTTAAAAAAAAGGTTTATTTCTAATTTATTAGCTAGCTTATTAATATAAATTAAACTAAATTATATATAAATAAAGTACTAGTATATAAATCTTATATAATACCTTTATAAGGCTTTTTTTTAAAGTATTTAAAAGGATTACTAATAAGTCTTTATAAAAAGCTTTAATACTACTCTTATAATTTAAAGAAGTAGTTTTTCTAGCTACTTTTACTTATTAAACTTTATAAAAAATATTATTTTTTAAATAGCTTTTTTTTAATAAAAGTTATAAGCTATATTTAAGATAGCCTTATAATTAGCTTTTAATAAGTACTAAAGATTCCTTATCTTATAACTAAAAAGAGCCTTAATTTATTAATATATATACTTTATAAAGAATATTATATATAAGCTAAAGTTAAGGATTTTATAAATTATATAAGTTATTTATTTAATAATAATCTTTTTTATCTTATTAATATAATAAGTCTTAAAATAATTAATAATTATTATTTAATTTAAAAAGGTTTTAAAAAGTTATTATTAAGCTATATTAAAAGTCTTATAATTAGTAGTATATTTTATAATCTTAAGAAAATTAAAAAAAGCTATTTAAATATAAGGAATCTTATTAAGTATTTTTAAGGATATTACTAATATATTTCTTATTAATATATTAAAAGAAATAAGGTTTTTATTATTATCTTTAAGTTTTACTATCTTATTATTTCTTAAATTATTCTTTATTATTATTAATATTATTAATAATTTTACTTTTAGCTTTCTTTACTTCTTTTTAATATTAAAAACTATATTTATATTTATATAAAAGATATATAGCTAGTATTATTAGCTAGGTTATATATTACAATATAGTATTTATTTATTAGGTAG
>JACBFG010000018.1:770037-790332 GCA_013435955.1 Diaporthe sp. HANT25 | reverse complement strand
CCCCCCCCCCCCCCGGACGGCAGGATCATCAACATCCCGGCGCTGCATCTCCGGGGGCGGGGCGGCGACCACGGCGACTCCCATGGGGAATAAGCTTTCGCTACCACGTGAAGTTCCAAGCGGGCCAATTCTTTGACTGCATCGAAATGTTTGTGAACTGTGTTGAGGACTCCACATATCGATACTGACGATGTGATCAAAGAGGTCGCCTGCAGAAAATCTGGTACCTGAGGACGGAGATCAATACAACTGCCAGACCAAAGCACATGCTAAAGAGGGCTCTAGGCCATAAACAAGAAATCAGAGATTCGCACCGGCAAAAACGGAGGGTACAACGGTACATAACTTGCTCGCTCATACCAATTTCAACAGCACCACACACACACACATGTGGATATTAGGTCTAGGTAAGTTAGGTCTGGACGTATTAGGTCTGGGTGTGTTACGTCTGGGTATTGGGTCTGGGAAGGTATGTGAGTTGGCTATGGGTGAGCGAATTATGCACCGGTGTACCTCTGTGAAGCCGGGAAGGAGCGTTTTGGGTCAGGCAGCAGTGTTTTTAAGGAGCCATTTTTTTAGCAAACGGGTTGGAGAATTCTCCTCCTGCACATAGCAATACACATCACTTAACTTTTCACCTCCCGCATCTAGGCCAAAGGGGATCACAACCTCCTCATCATACTCCCCCTTCTTATCCACCGGCTCGTCATCATCACCTCAGCTCAAGAGCCGCCTCTTGAAGTCAGTCCCGGCATGCGTTACGCCCAACAAGCTTTACTCCCTACTAGCTCACCTTCCTCGTCCGCCGGCTGTCAACATATAGGAGGGATCGATAACAGAGACCAAGAAGACCGACACCAAGGCTGGGCAAGTCAACTCGCAGCAGTGGCCACGTCCCTTGACTTGAACAAGGAGGCAGATTCCAGTTATGACGTGGCGCTGCCGCCCATTGGGGTCCAGGATCACATTAGCCAGACCAAGCTGGTCCCTCTGTGCCTGTTCTTCGGCGCCGCCCCTTTCACCTCCAGTGCTGTCTTGGATAATCCCCTGGCTTTGCTCGCCATGACTGGCGGCGACAAGTGGAGCGGCAATACAGGCCCAACCGCACACCAAGCAGCATCATCAGAAACTAGTTTCGCGGATTTTGAAGCCTTTTACGTTCAGATGATCCAATGCCACATAAACCAGGTCCGTGCCGACGCCTTTCCCGACCATCCTGTCTGTGCCCTATCGACCAGACATCAGTCCATGACCTTTCAACAGCTGGCATTACGGCCCGAGACCCTCATTACTCTCCTGGCCAAAAGTAAGTATCATGTATCTCTTTGTCTTGTTCCTACGCAACCCAGGGCTTACGCATCTCCAATAACCATTCGCCTTTCCTCTTCTCGTCTTCCATACCTTGCTAACAATGGTATTCTTTCCCTCGCCCAACAGAACGGACAACCACAGCTACGTCTCCAAGCCCCCCGTCTCCACACACATCGACATTCGCGTCCAATCTTGCCAACAATAACCACCTGGGCACTCTTCCACGCATCATCCTACCAGCATCCCTGCCGGAATCGGGTCTAGCTCACACGCTACAGCTCTTCTAGTCTTGGATAAGCTTCCCCTAGCCAGGAGAATACCAAATCAAGTCACTCGTCGCGTAACAATCCAAAGTCCAGTTCAGGGTGTACCTTCCCCAAACCCTCCATCAGTTTTAGAAGAACAAAAGCGCAGACGATCAGCAGATCCACCCAAGTCGATCCTGAAAGCAAGCCACGAAGCGGCCACTCAGAGTGTGGCTGGCCGTCGGTTCCAAAAGCACCACTCGACCTAACCTCAAGGGTAAAAGTGAAAGTCAAAAGCGATGTGCAAATAGGCTGGTGGTGTGAGTCTTTCGTTCTGCCAGGCAATGTCACCCAGGGAGATGAAAGCACGAAAAGGTAAGGTGACCGTTTCATTCGGGAGGACAGACACCTAGTAGCATCCAACCTCGTATTATCCGGCCGTGTTGGTTCCAGATGTGTTCTCCATCAACAACCCCCACCTTTCCCCACGTCTCTCAAGTCTGAGAAACAGATGCATGGCGGACGCGGTTGTATCCCGGAGAGCATCGCGGAAGGCAGGGAGGCTTCATTGTGACCAAAGATGTAAGGAAATTGTCGACGTGGTGATGATAAGCTGGCGGGAATACCGAGTTATAGTTAGTCATGCTAAGATGCTTAATATATTTTATCAGGCGTCATTTAGCTCCTTCGCGTATGATGACCCATGCACTTGTGTTCTACAAACGCCAGTATTAAGCTCCTTTATCCAGTCGTGTGAAAATCCATCCGAGGTGCACAACCTCTCCTTGCGCAAATTGAAGACTATATAATCTTCAATTTGCCAATGGATTCCAAAGCGCACTGGGATGCCAGATTTGTGGATTTGGGGGTCGGCGACTGTCTTGCAAAATCCACGACCAATTATAGGACCACCCCTTCGCGGGATGAGGTCGGCTTCTGGGGTACTGTGAGGCACGTTTCTGACCAGGATCGGGCTTTCGAAGACAGGTGGGCTTGTAAGGAATACGATCCAATCGCCTTCTCTAACCCAGTGAGGTAGGAAAACCTGCTGATTGGTCTTTGTTGACGTGGCATAAATCGAAAACTTTGGGCCTTTGAAAAGATGTTCACCAAGGATGCGGTAGCCGAGCCCTTCGGTATGAATTGGCGTTGGTGATGCCTCCAGTTGCGGTCCCACAATCGTGGGAGGATCTTCTGAAGGAATCTGACGGGCTTCGACGGCTTCGGATACGCCGCTGGATTTGATGTCTAGTGCTAAGTTGCGTCCTGCGACCTGGGAAACTACCCCCAAGGAAAGCCCTGGTCTGTGCCGCTGGAGTCTTAAAATGGCTTCCATGAAGTCCACGTAAACTTCGAGATCGGTCTTTGTGTAATCGGGAATAATTGGAGCAACAGGGTCCCAGTCTAATACTGAGATAATGCCATATATTTTGTCCCTTTTGTCTGCGCACTGTAAGCCGTTCGCAGTGTCTAATAACGGTGAAACTCTTCGATCAAGTGGATCTTCAGACAGGACATGTCGAGTGACCGAGAGCCCACTCTGCATCACCCCAGCGTCCTTTTCATTCCATATCAGGCAATGTTGCTTCGGTACTGAGTGTGATTCCTGAGTTAAGAAACCGAGCCTCAATCTTATTGCTCTCACATGCGGAGCGAAGAAAACTTTCGACACCCGATTTAGTTTGCCCTGACAAACTTCGTACGCCACTGTCACTAGCATGCGCACACTTTCTTTCGTTGTTGAATCCGGTCCACACAAAAAAGTCGTTTGTTTGGCATGCCGTTGCTCCTGTAGCACCCATAGGCGCGTGAAATACGGACGTTGCGTGAAGTGAACAGCAGCCCACAGGAATCTTCGGACTCCAGCAACTGCTTGGGCCAGATCATATATCTCATGGCGGATGATATTTGAGTTCATCCAAGCAGCAGAAAATTGTTCAAGCTTTTGGAACAGGAACCGGCTGTCATCGGCATGGTCCCCCACACAAGCCAGCATATGGACAGCCTTTTTGTAGATACTGTCCATTATTGAAACCTGCGTGCCCTTCTCCTTGCCGTCGACCTGGTTTATACAGATAGAATCGACCCAATAATAGTGGTCTTTTTGGTATGAGTAAGCCTGTTTCAAGACAAATTCGCAATTCGTCCTGACACTCAAAGCCTGGTTATTGACGAGGATGGTTGTATTCGACCTTGGATCTCCCCACGTGTAGGATATTGCGTGGTAGGGTGGTACATTGTTGATTGGCCATGTTGTCATTACACACCGGATTTTGATGGTTGTGGAGTAGTTGTTGTCAAGCACTTGCAGGAGCCGGATGTACCTGGCCGTATCGGGCAGGGGTTCGTGCTTGAATTTAGTTTCACCTGGAGGGATGATTCTGTCCATTGTTGGTTGTGAATTGATTGAATGTTAGAATGAGACGGGGTCCTCGAGCAAATACTGAGAGCTCTGCAAGGTGTTGACGACAGAGTGGGGGTGGAAGGGGGGAGTGCTTATTGTGCATCAAAGACACCATTTGATGGCAGAACAAAAGGCACCAACAAGCCGATACCGAGCAATAGGAGTTGAAAGTAAGGCGATGGTTAATGGTCCTGGAAAATGGAGCTTTGGCGATGATGGAAGAAACAATGATGTGGAGTTCTCCAGGGATCTGACGGCATCAGCTTGACTGGGGACTAGGGAAGATGACAGAAAATTAGCTCTCACTGACATTCAACTTCTGCTCGTGACCGCTGCGAATCAGCCCGTGGCCGAATCAGCCTGTGGCTGAGCGAAAGGCCGCTCGCTCTTCGGCCCTTCTCCATGCCGGGTGGGTGGTACAACATAAGCAAGCCACACTGCATGGGCATGGGCAGATTAGGTGGCGTTTCCAACAAGGGCAGAATTCGGGCAGAGAAGAGTCGCTGGATGCTGACATCAACACATCGAAATAATCAACCGAGTTGTTGTCATTTGGTCTTGCCATAGGATCTCCTATATCTGACAACGCCATGGTCGATACATCATGTGCCGAAGGCTCAACTGTATCCTAGAAAAGGTAGGGAATCCCCTCACCTCGCCCTCCCAGGCAACAGATGAGACAACTGACTACACAGACTATAGAATTCTTTATCATAACAGGCTTTTAAGAAATTGCTGTCAAGGCAGTCGGTGGCCAGCCGTCCAAACAGGTACAAGTTGTGCCTTTCTCAAATCTCTCGCAGCATAAGTTGAAGCACATCTGCTGCGTTGTCGACCTCGAGGCTTTCGCGCCGTTCTTGTCGACATCTCTGACAGCGGACAAGTTTGATACTCTGAGGCGGCTTGTAACAACGGTTTGGAGCCCTCGTCTGTATGACAGGAGACCCATACAAGGATCCGGATATGACCTTGGTGACTGCTGATATCATGCGCCCATTGCGTTAGACGGGTCCAATCTGGTTACCAATGGGCTTGAAAAGGCGAAGACAACGCTTCGGCCGTGAGGTATCCTTCGTCGGTCTAGGGATTCCTCGCGTTTATCAAGCACTGCGTCGACCACCAGCAGCGTCAGCGCCAGCAGCCGGAGACGGCGGTGGACGACCTCGACCCCATGGCCTGAGGTGCCACCGGCAGCCAGGTCGCCATGGGGCTCGCGACGCTGGCCATCGCGGACAAGGATGAGGATATCATCGTGTCGAACGCGCTCCAATTCGCCGAGAACCTGGATGCCGCGGCGAGTCTGGTGTGCGACACGCTCGTGTGCCGGCTGGGCCGGACGATGACGATCCCGGTGCACGGTACTGATGTCGGAAAGTCAATCCATTCATATGGGGTTGATTCCCTGGTGGTGATGGAGCTGAAAAGTGACCATTAAACTCCTCTTTCTATCACTGCTCGGACTTTTAATCGTTGACTGACGTATCGCAGATTGTATCAGCTCGCACTCCGGTTCTGAGATCGTCGTGCTGGACATCATGCGCAACGAGAGCATCGAGGCGCTTAGTCGCGACATCCCGAAGAGCACTCACTTGGTTCGCTTTAGCAAGGAGGAGGCGAAGGCCGAATGAGTCCCGCGTCAATCACGTTCAGTTTGAATCTCAGAAGGATGAGGAAGGATGACACGTATATATACCCCGTCGTGTTGCACTGCATATATGAATCGCTCAAGCATTGTGCATAGCAACGCCCTGGTATCGGCTGTAAATATCAGAGCGAAGAGCGAAGAGCGAGGTGTGCAGGGTAGTATCATATTGATATGCGGGTGAGATCATAGCCAGTGCTCGATCTTCCTGCGCGACGTGGTTGGTCGACCTGGGAGGCCGACAACAATACGTGTTAGATATCTCAGGGCGGCGAGCAAGTAGGCTACAAGCTCGAACTTACCTATCCCTGACGTGTTTCGCACTCTTGTGCCAGCTGGAGAGAGCCAGGCCCTTTGCTACTAAAAACATATAAACACACCCCATTTTTCAGCCGCCGTGTGCTGTCTCATCATGCTGCCAATTCGTCCTCGTCTCACTTTTCATCGCCTATAAAACTCTCACGCCTACAAGCAAGAAGCTCTCTCCAAGGAAATAAAGTATTGTCAGCTCTTTCAATATCATGGAGGCCTTTCTCGACATGTCCGTCCCATGGTACATCCAGGAGGCGCCAAAACTCCAGCCCGAATTCCGCGAGCTAATCACCGACTATGCCAACATCCAGCCCCAAGGTGTCGATAACCATGTGCAGACTGTGAGAGACAAGGCATGGAGAGTTGTAAGTCGTCCAATCTTACACCTACTCCAGCGTCCCGGGCCACAAACTGACATTGCCCCTCTGAAGGCGCCCTTCCCCTGCGTAGGCTCCTACCTCTTCGCCGAGCTCGCCCTGTGCAAGCTCCCAGCCTACCCCGACATCCTCAATCGCCTCAAGTCCGATCCATCCAGTGTCTACCTCGAGGTAGGCTGCGGGCTCGCCCAGGACATCCGCAAGCTCATCGCCGACGGCGCACCGGCGGCCCAGCTGCGCGGGACGGACCTCCAAGCCGGACTGATCGCAAGCGGGCAGGACCTCTTCCTCGATGCCGAGAAGCTGCCCCTAAGCGATGGTAGTGATGTCCAGGGCAAGACCTTTGTGGCGGCCGACTTCCTAGACACCTCAGACGCCTCGCCGCTGAAGGCGTGGGAGGGCAGCGTGGACATCGTGCACGCTAGCATGTTCCTGCACTGCTTCGAGCTGCCGACGCAGGCACGCGCGTGCAAGCGCATCATCTCGCTCCTGCGGCGGCAGCCTGGGAGCTTGTTCGTCGGGCGGACTGGGGGCGTGAGTCTCGCTGCTGGCGGGCCGAGGGAGGAGGAGGTCAAGGGGCCGCTGGGGCGGATCGGGGGTGTCAAGGGGACGAATTATCTTCATGATGTTGACAGCTTTCGGGAGATGTGGGAGCAGGTTGGGAAGGAGACTGCGACGAGGTGGGAGGTCGAGGTTGTTGAGGAGGAGATTGATGAGGGTGGGGGGAAGTATTTCTCTGGCGGGGAGCATCGGTGGTTGAGGTTTGAGGTCGTGAGGTTTTAGATGTAGTCGCCTGAGCGTCAGCGATTGGTGAAATACATGTGATTTGTGCTGGCAGTGGGAAAAGATGGACGCAAGTGAGAGGATATGGCAGTTTGTTCTGTGGCCAGATACGTTTCAGTGAATGTTTCTTTCCCCATGCAGGTTCGAGCTGGTGTCCAACATATGACTTCAAACATGTTGTCTGAGTTCAAGTCCCGCTTGGATTTGTTTCCATGAAGTATTTGAATTGATGGAAATCTCCACCCAAAGCAGATTGTGTATGGTAGGGGCAATTTCCCAGAAATTTGTTAAATTGGTGCCCATCTATCTGTATGGTAGTTTCTTGTACCCTTGTTGAGCTTCCAGATATTGGGAGGAGGTGCACCATCTCTTGGCACAGCAAGGGCGTGCAATCCTCAAAGAAAGATACGGACGACAATGGGCCAAAAAAAGAGTTCAGGGATCTTGTGCGCCCTGAGTCGAACAGGGTAGGCTCCAAGGAGTACTGGGCAGCCACATTTGCCAGGCCGTCTGCGTGGGCAGAGTTTCTAGACACAAACATAGGTACATATTCTTCCAAGGTGGAATGACCGTTACACCACACACAACTGTTGCTGATTGGTCTACCTTGATCAATTATCTAAGGAAGTCGCGCTGATTGTGGCCTGAATGTGGGTGAAGTTGGAAGTTGGGACGAAAATGAATTGTAAGGGTGGTTGGGAAAGGCCATCTCCTCCCAGAACGTGACACTATCGGATCCATTGAGGGCCCATTGCTTCCTGTGGATCGGATGCAGCCTTTAAGATCCTCTCGTCGCACTTCATCTTCTTTTCAGGCATTTCAACGTTGCTTCTCCTTCCTTGATGGACTAAGATGCTGTTGTCACCAGGGTCGTCACTCAATGAGAAAGACCAGACAGCACTCGTGGCACCAATTATTCGACCTTCTCTTCTTGCTGCTTGCTACGTCTTTCTTCCGCAATCTGAGATACTGATACTGCAGATCTGCTTGGAAGCCAGGCAGCAGCTCAGTCGCAGCACTCACATACACACCAATCCTTGGACCACAAACTCGATTCATCAATCAAAACTCATACTTGTCAGTCAGACCTCACCCACTTCACCCCTTCTCTACACAACCTATTCCAAACCAGTCAGTTCACAGCCAACCGTCCCAATTCCCATCAGCCAGATTCTAGCAACCATTCTAGACCAAGAAAACCCATCATGGCCGACAAACGAGCATCAAAACTTCCCGCCAAGGACAATGGCCCTGTCTTCCCCCTCTTCAACCGCCTCCCTTGGGAACTCAGACACATGATCTGGAAGCATGCCCTCCAACGCCCAAGCCCACAGATACTCGCCTACGAGTCATCGACCTTCCCCAAATGGGATCTAAAGAAAAATACCTGGGACGCCACCGACGGCCCTCCAAGGGTCTCCATCCCACCACCGGCCCTTCTTCATGCAACACATGAATCCCGCGAGTTCACCCTTAAGCACGTATCAATCTGTGAAGAGAGGCATTGGGGACCAAGCCCGTACGAGTGGATTCGTGTCGTAAGCCGCCCCTTCGACCGCGAAATTGACGCCCTCTTCATCCACAATTTGCACTTCAACGCATTCGTGGAGGTCTACATGGCCACCACGCCGTGGATGGCGCGCCATCTCGTCCTCGACCATCGTATCTACACAACTCGCCGCTTTATTGGGTGGGCTTGGGATAGAAGTTGGATCGACTTCAAGACCGCAGCGGACAGGTTGGGTCGTGGCCTGCAGTCCATCGCGCTGGCGGCACCGAAGAGTTGTGATATGCTCCTGTCGCTTGCGGCTTTTCCTGACGGGGTTGTGAAACAGTACTACCGCGCCGTGCCGAACAGAAAGGCCATGATGCGGCAAGACCGCTTGTGCGATGAACTCGCGGCCGAGTTCAGAGGCTGCCAGGGCCCTGACGGCGTCCCTCGGGAGGTCAAGGTCGGAAGTGGAAGGCTGTGTGGTGCCGATGGAGGGGAGGACGACGAGGAGATCTTGGAGTGTTCACAAGTTGTCCTGGAGCGGTTCAAAGCTTCTTACATGGATCAGGTCTGATTATCGGTCATTTGACAGAAGCATTTCTTCACGGAAGACGGGCTTGAGATCAGGAGGTTTGGGAACGAGGTCCACAGGAACCAAAGTGCACGACGGATCAGTGGTAATAGCCGTCAGTAGCAAGCTTCGATCAGGCTTGACACTTGACGGCACCTGGATGTCCTGATCGCCAGACAGAGATATGATCTTCTGGGAAACAATCTCAGAGCAAACGGGCAGAGCCTGGCTTGGGGGTTAGAGCGTAGCTGAAGCTAGAGAAACATCACTCAAGCTTTCAGAATTGATAACTAGCAGGCCATCAACCCAACTCCAACTGGTTACCGCACGTGATAGCATAGGTGCAAAGACAAAAGAGTATGTGCATGACAGAAGCTGGGGAGAGCGTCTCTTTCAGAGCACCATGGAAATGCGAACTTCCGCTCCGACAAGAAATCGAGACATCAACAGTAGAGCGTTCAACAGCCAGCCAGCCAGCCAGCCAGCCGGAAACAGATCTATACAAACAGCATGGTTTGAATACTAGAATTTGTGGATTTAGAATCGAATTTCCCACGTTCGATCCCGAGTGCGGTGGACAGCCACACTGAGACCCGAGAATGATGCATGTGTCCTGTCACTCAGGTGGAATACTCATCGGTTCAAAAGACAGAGACGACGCTAAGCTGCGGGAGATGGTCTACTCAGGCACTGGGGTACGTACGGCTTGGCGGCTGTTGCTTATCGATAAAGCTTTCTCCTGCCTAACGTCATTTCCTTGCCTCCAAGTCAATATCCTCCCCATCTTCCTCCCACTCTCTTCCTACAGTCCACCTCATCGTGGTTGGTCTCAATCCAACCAGGCCGACCACACGCGCTCGACAACATGTCAGACCGTGACTCCCCCGCGGCTCCCACCGACGCCAAACCGCCGTCCCCATCCCGGCGCTCAAGGTCGCGATCCCCGCCTCGCAAGAGCAAGAAGAGCAGCAGCGGCTTCAAATGGAAGCAAAAGCCCTCCGCCGCCGATGGTGACGATTCCCGGCGCGACAGTAGGCGATCGAGATACGAAGATGATCCGCGCGGTTCCTCGTCGAGGCCAAGCTACCGCGACGACTACCGCCGCGACCCCAGAGACCGCGACAGCGACAGACCACGCGACAGCAGAGACGCGGACAGGGACAGGAACCGCGATCGCGACCGAGACCGAGACCGCGACACACGCCGCCGCAGCCGCTCCCCACGGCGCGACAGGGACGACCGACCCAGAGATCGAGACAGAGATAGGGACAGGGACAACCGGCCGCCCCGGCGCGAGAAGAAGGACAAGCCGGCGCCCGCGCCAGCCCCTGCTGCAGCGGCCGTGGGCGGCGAGGAGATGATCATCGTGCATGTCAACGACCGGCTGGGGACCAAGGCGGCGATCCCGTGCTTCGGGTCCGACCTCGTGGGCCAGTTCAAGGTGATGGTCGCGGGCCGCATCGGGCGCGAGCCGCATGAGATATTGCTCAAGCGGCAGGGGGAGAGGCCGTTCAAGGACCACATCTCGCTCGCGGACTATGGGGTTAGCAATGGGGTGCAGCTGGACCTGGAGGTTGACACGGGTGACTGATTGGTCATGGACGCTGTGGCAGGGCGGGACAGATGAGCAAGGGTGTCTGTCTGTGGACGGCTACGTCTCCCTGTGACTGTTGTGCTTTTCTTTAGGCTCGAATTTGCATGGTGCTCGCGGTTGACTGCCAAATTGCAGCTGCCAGCTGGGGTTGGCAGGCCCCGGTATGAGACGGATGCAGAGGGTCTGCCCTCTGATGTCGGTTCCGTCGTTCGCGATGGGTTCAACAAGCCAGCCAATAAGAATCCGACAACTAGACGCAGCCAGTATGTTCCCAGGCTTTCTAGGAATGTTGAAGGGATCGATGTGTTTGTGATGCTATGTCTACCTCCCACAAACCCTCCGTGACTGCAGCAAGCGTATACAATTGAGAAATCCGCCAAGCAAATAACGTAGACCCTATCCATCCAAAGTACTAGTATCCTCCAAACGCCCGTAAATAAAATCATCCCCATCCCAAACTGCCGAGACGCCGGCACGTAGCCAGCTCACACAAACCCCCCAAACGGCGTCCCCAGCACCCTCCCCGCATCATCCATCCGCACCCCCTCCCCGCGCAACAGCACCCTCTTCTCGTCCAGCGTGATGCCCTCCCCGTCCCGCGGCCACTGGCCCTTGAAGCCGCCGAGGCCACCGCCCGTCGCGACGCACCTGTGACAGGGCACCTCGGGCGCGAACGGGTTGCGGCGCATGGCGTTGCCGACGGCGCGCGGCGACGAGCCCAGGTGTCGCGCCATGAGCGCGTATGTTGTTACGTGGCCGCGGGGCACCTGGCAGAGCAGCGAGAGGACGCGCTTCTGGAAGAGGGTTTGGGCGCTTGATGCTATGCGGTCTAGTTGGGGCTGCATTTCTTTTGCGATGGAGGTGGTGGTGATGTTGGACGGCTTGGTGGTTGGTACTGTGGCTCGTTTGGCTGTGGTGTTGGCGCGGTAGGTCTTTTGGATTTTTGTGGTCTTCTTAGCGACTACACCTGAGCCAGTATCTTGTGCCTTGCGCTTCATAGCGACAGCCATGTTTGTTGAGTGGTCTCGCTGGGTGCTGTCGGGTGCTTGTGGCTGGAGTTCAGTGTTGCAGTGGGGGTTTTGGAAGTACAAGTGGGTGAAGAAAGAAGAAATTCTGAGATGATCTGGCGGTGATTAAGTGATGTAATGCGTAAAATACCCCCTGTGGTTCTGCAGTGTGAATCACCGCGGCGTGTCGTTGGAAGGGCGCGTCCCAGGGATGCAGGCCGTGTCGCGCCCGCTCTTCTCCATCTCGGACGCGAACGCCAAGTCAGCTGACCTGGACTCGGTTCGCTACCGGCAGATGCCACCATCCATAAGCTTCAGCATGTATCTAGACAAGTGATAAAATGCACTTCGAGGTATTTCAGCATTGAATTTGGATCTTCCAAAATGGATATTGTGTTCCTCTTGCGTCCGGGCACACAACTCATCTACTGGAGGAATGGCTGTGGCCCGACAACCAAGTCCGCGGGTGATGTGATTAGGTTGCACCGCATCAAATTTGAATAACAGCAAGAAAATTTGCACATGGTAATTCTACTTGGAAAAGAGTCTCTTCGTTCTGCTTTTCCAGGAATAACCAATGTATTTTGGCTACATAGGTTGTGATGCATTTTATTTTGCAACCTGTGATTACGAAGGGTTAGTTAAACATGAGAGTTATGTTCTGATATCATTGTTGGACGATTTCGAAAATTGTAAGAACTGTTAACAATCTCATTTTCTTACCCTATCCAGTCGAAATTCATTCAGTTAACAAGTCATATCTAGAACTATTTGCTGGTAATGGGTTTCGCTCCCAACATGATGCTCAAGTAGGCATATGGGCAGTTTGACTAGCCTCGCGATGGAGTGTGTGAACTAGTTGATAGTGTTCCATTAAAGCGCGCCATGTGAGAGCACTAGCTTTCCAGGTCCCACATTCGCACCATTTCTGTGTGATAAATCTGATGTGTATTCGAAACAAATTCTCGTATATTCCCAAGCAGGAACAGTGGGTCGACTGCTTGCCTCAAAGCTGACCAGGAACTGTCAACTTGCATCGGACAATAATCATCTCTATCTCCAAAGCCAAGCAGTTCCGCTCAATCCGTTGAATCGACAACTACTCTCTATCTCTCATATGAGCCAGCGGAACTTACCTAGGTCCTTAACCATACACAACTGGTAAATATTCTACAGAGCTTTCTTGACTTGGTTTTGCACTGATAAATCGTAGCAGAATCTCAACAATGCCGAGTAAAGCTGTTCAGACAGACGATGCTCCAGAGCAGCGGCTCGTAAAGCCGTGCCGGATTTGCCAGATACAGCTACGCATACAGTGGTGCTCTACCGTGCACAGCCTGTTGAATATATGGGTGTTCAGGCCCTGGGGGCCGAGACTCAGGAACAAGGCATTTTGGGGTGTCGTGTCTATCGCCGCGGTGGTCGGGCTACACAGTGTTAGAGACGAGCCGTATTATTGTGCGCAAAGAAGGCGCCGCGGCCGTCACGTCTGGGGACGAGCGGCAGATGGTGCGATGGAGATTGTGCAGTCCGCCAATGTTGGGGCTCGTCGCCTGGCTGCTTGGTTCCGGGAGCGACGGAACTCTTCGAGGTATTCGGATAAGGCGCAGCAGACAGAAGACCAGCCAGAGCTTAAGCCAGAGGTCGATCCAGAGGTTCAGCCAGAGGTTCAGCCAGAGGTTCAGCCAGAGATTCAACCAGAGATCGAGCCAGAGGTCACATCAGAAGTCAGGCCAGAGGCCAGACCAAAAGTCAGAGCCGAGCCCGAGGTTGAGGATGATTATGATCTCTGCCAGTTGGACTGACAAGAGGAACATATGAAATGTCACCCTTGAAACGGGGAGAATAAGTTGATTGATAGAACCGTGACATTGGAATGAGACTTGTATAAGCTGGCCAATTTTGTCCCTAGCAGAAATGCTTTTCCCTTGCGATTCTGTCCCTTGGGGTATGTAATGTCAACTGCCGAGCTGGTCCTGGTTTCTAGCAGGCTGTTGTGATTAAGAGCAAGAACAGGGATGGATGTTGAACAAAGACTTAAGATGGAGCCGGTAATGACAAGGGTCGTGCCCTCTAGGCGGAGCTTGTCAGTCCAGGGTTAGGCTCCGCCAAAAATTGTCGCCGATGACAGCATCGGCGAGCAGTGCTGACCCCTCCATAAATTCCGCCCCTCGTACTTCTTCTCCTCGCCCTCGACGCCCAAGTGGAATTCCGCCCCTCCTTTCTCGACCACGACACACAGTTGCCCTCAATCCCCCCAGGGCACCGGCAAGAAGCACAATGTCGAGTCGACAGCTAAAGAAGCTGCAGAAGCAGAAGGAGCTCCTCAAGCTGCAGGAGCTCGCCGGTAACGATGAGGAATCGTCCGAGGAGGAAGTCGCACCGCCCAAGCCTCGCACCAGCGCGTTTGCCGGGTTCGCAGCATTAGGAGGCGACGACAACGAGGATGACACGGACGAAAAGTCCGATCAAGAAGGAAACGGGCATGATCAGGAGGTAGAGCAAGAGGAAGAGGAAGTCCCAAAACCGGCGCCGGCGAAGAAGAACAAGAAGCCCAAAAAGAAGAAGAAGGCAAAGAAGGTCGACAATGTGCCAGCAGAGGAAAAGGAAGATAAGAAAAAGGGCGGGCTGGACGAGATCGATCTCGCCTTGAAGGAACTGAGCCTTAAGCCGCAGCCGCAAACCACCGCAGGCCACGAGACGCACGCGAATTACGATGTCGACCTGGCACGCCTCCTGAGCGTAAACTTCGACCACCTGAAGGTCATCAACGAGCTGAGAGCGATGTTCGGACAGGAGACGATCGACTCGGTGCGCAGCCAGGAGGAGACGCAGGCCCGGGACGACCGGCGGAGGAACCAACGGCGCGGCCACATCGACGTCAACATGGAGATGTACCTGAAGGGCAGGCCCGGCGAGAAGATACCCGAGGTTGTGCTGAGGAAGAACCCCTTTATGCAAGGCAAGGACTTCTGGCCACGGGCGTCTGCTGGTGGGCTGAAGATGCAGGCGGTCACGGACGAGAGGGTGGAGCCGACGGAATACAGATTTACGCATGACCGGAGCTACGGGCTGCTCGAGATGCAGTTCTACAGCCTCGTCGACATGATGGATCCCATGCGGATTGTACACTTCGTGCACGATAACCCATACCACGTCAACTCGCTGGTGACGACCAACAAAGTGGCCATCAGGGATTCTAACGCGGCCCTGGCGGCAGACCTACTGGAACGGGCTTTGTTTACTTTCGGGCGAGTGACTCTGTCTTCATTCAGGAAGAAGCTGGAGAGGGGTGTTGCCCGACTGGACTTCAGGCGGCCGGAAAACAGGCAGTTCTGGCTTGCCGGCTACCATTACATCAAGAGCCTGATGCAGAAGGGGACCTACAACACCGCTCTAGAGTGGACGAAAATGTTCCTCTGCCTCTCGCCAAACGATGAGTATGGCATACTGAACTTCACCCACGTCCTTGCGATCTACGCGTATGAGTCGGAATGGTTCATCGAGCTTTGCAACTCCTCCTACTTCAACAGCGACGAGTACGACCTACCGATGAAGGAATACTACAGACAGAGCTGCGTACTTGCGAAGCTCCTGATCAACGACCGGGAAGGAGCGCTGAAGGATCTCATCCACGGCATGGAGACGCTGCCGTGGCTGTACTCGTCACTGTGCAGCGCAGTCAACATCGACACGCCGAAGGCGATCTGGGGCATACAGCCGCGCAACGACGACGACGCGCTGTATACTGAGCTGTACATCCACATGGCCAAGGACCTCTGGAAGAAGGAGCGCGACGCGATCCCGCTGCTCAAGGAGGCGGGCGGCCTAGCGAAGAAGCCCGACGTGGGATCGCTACCGCCCGCGCGAGAGGTGCCCCTGAGCATCGGGCGCTTCATCTACCTGGACAACACGCCGGAGCTCATGGGGCTGGTGCCGCCCGACATGCTGCACGCTTCGCCCAACTTCGACTACGACCCCCTGCCACCGGCGAAGGAGGACAACATCTTCTCCAACGAGTGGCAGGAGTACCCTTGGAGCAGGGCGGAGCACCCAGAGCGGTACACACAGGCGGGCGGGATAGAGAACCTGATGCGGGAGGCGCAAAGGGCACTGCAGCAGCAACGAGCGGCACAGGGCCTGCCGGCGGAGGCGGAAGGAGGCGCTCGCGGGCCAGACGGGGAGGGCGTCGAGGCCATTGGACCCGAGGAGCAGGGGCTTCTGGGAAGATTGGCGAATATGCTGCTGCCGGTATGGATGGCGCGGGGCGGGCAGGGCCAGGTGGACGAGGATATGATCGATGACATGGTGAGGGAGCTGGCAGGCGAGGACAGGAACCCGTGGGCGGAGTGGCCGGAGGAAGACGAAGATGAAGAGGATGACTTGCCCGACCTGATCCCCGGGGCCTTTCCTGAGGACTCACCCGAGGTGCGCCCACATCGCAGCAACGATAACGACGACGACGACGACGACGACGACGACGACCTACCGCCCCTGGAGCCGGCAGGGCGTGGTCACGAATGAAGTTGTCTGGCTGCCAAAGGTGGACGGTAGAAAATTCACATCACATGGAAAGAAATCTGAGCTGATTGCTTTCGCTTAAGAAGGCAGACAGACCCAGGCTGAAGGATTGCGTGCGTGCATACGTAGTACATGCATGCGTGGAGATCTGCCACCCACTCTGCCACTGCAGCAAGGCAGACAGGGCTGGATGAACAAGTACAAGTGCTGTAAAAGCAGGCTCGGAAGCCGGCAAGACTAGTAAGGATTGGTCATGCAAGGCACAAGACGAGACGGTGGAATGTGGGACGGGGCGACAAGAAACAAGATCCTGTATTACGTGATTGAGCACAAGCCGATAGATACAGCAGCAGTCTTGCTGTGCTCCGTAACTCACATGCATCCAGCCGGATATATTATATACACAGGATAAAATACCCAGCCAGCCGGCCAGCTTCACAATGACACGTACCGTGCCTTTGAATACTTGCTCATCAAGCGAGATTGCCTCCCGCACACAAGTGTCTTCCCAGACATCCTGACATCCACCGCATCAGGGTGAGGTTAAAGTGACAGAGTGACTGACTGAGTGATTGACTGACTGACTGACTTGACCCCCGGCATGGTTTCGAGACTGAGCATGTTTTACTCCCCCTGGCCTGGCCTGGCCGTTGGGCGCGATGGCCCGGCCGCCCTCGCAGGGGGGGCTTGGGGCCCAGGCCACACACTCACACAGCTCGCTCTTTTCACCCACCGTCCTGCGATGGCGTAATCTGTGCGGCCAGCAGGCAAGGCCTGAAGCTTTCATAAACCGACCAGTCATCAAGCTGCGCCTAAAACGATCACACACCTGGTGGTGACAGAACGGGACAGGTGTACACAATACGACGCACTGGCACACACGCGACATTTCTAATCAACCGCTGCTACGCCCTCCCCCGTCCGTCCCCCGTTCTGCACACCCCTGGCTGCGGTGTCTCAGCTTGGACGGTGACAAAGCCACGTAGATGGGTTGATATATAATCAAAGGAGCTGCCGCTTTTGTGTTTTGATTTCCTTCATCTGTAGTCGAGTATTTCAGTGATCATCAGAAGCCAAGTGCAGTGACAGCTTGTTTGCAAACGGGAAACCGATACGCTACTACACACGCACTACTACCCCGCGGACCCCACCAACCACCTGCCCGAAACAGAGTCGAGACCAGAACGACAGCTCTCCCTTTTGACTAATACACCTCTCTCCCTACGAGACTCCACGATCCATCGACCGACCGCAAACACAGACAGACACACGTCAACACACATCACAATGGCCGACACACACACCTACAAGTTCAACGTCAGCATGAGCTGCTCCGGGTGCTCCGGCGCCGTCGACAGGGTGCTCAAGAAGCTCGAGGGTAAGCTCCCCCCAGATCCCAGGCCCGATCCCCACCCATCAGCATCGCGCCTCGCTCTGCACCGCAAGTTGAGAAGACCAAAGACAACAATGATAGAGACAATGTTCTTCGAGGAGAGTGCAGAGCTAACCATGCATCATCATCACAGGCGTCGAGTCGTACGAGGTCTCCCTCGAGAGCCAGACCGCCACCGTCGTGGCCAAGGACGACCTGCCCTACGAGAAGGTGCTCGCGACCATCGCCAAGACGGGCAAGAAGGTCAACACGGGCGAGGCCGACGGCGTCGCGCAGAGCGTCGAGGTCGCTGCTGCTGCTTAAGGGGTGGATTACCGAGTTGGGACGGACGCTGTTGGGGAATGAATGCCAGCGGCGGGTGAGAGGATGGATGTATGAATAACCGACACCGCGGCGCTTGGTCAACCTTCGAGACACTGAAATGGATCGTCGTCGGTGGAGGCGCACGTGTGAGCGGTGCGAGAGAAGAAGCATACGCAAGGAAATAAGAGCAGTGGAGGGACGAAAGAACAAAAGAGCTTGATAATGCCATAACCTACCTGGTTGCTTCTTCTTTGCGGGCGCTTCCTACATGGGGACAGTTCCTCGAGAGTACGCATTTATGTGTGCGGATGTCGATGCGCTGGTCAGCAGCGGATGCGCGCACGACCTGGGTCGGGCCTGTGGAGGCTCTACGCGGACAATCACGCAACAACGACACGGCTGGAAGCTATCCTCGGGAGCGACGAGGTCTCCTGGCGAACCTCTTGTGCGCCATGTCACTGACATGTGCAGGAGAAAGGTGTCATTGGGGCGCATCGTGGCGGCACACCTTCCGGTGCCTTGGACATGGTCTGCTCGTGAACAGCCTAGTGCCTCGGACCACCCCAGCCATCACAGGTAGGTATGTAGGACGTAATGGTTGTCTCCGAGGGGTGTATATCGCAGCAGCATGCCGAGTGAAGTCAGGCCCATCCCATAAGCAGCAGGACCATCTACACGCCTGTAACACGCGACGCTTCTGGCCCGGTGGCGACTCGGTCTACGTATGTATGAATCTGCCGCGTCGCTCGGCCGAGGCGGGCGACTCTTTCCAGCTCTCATTGTCCTACGCCCATCTTAAAGCCGAGGCTCCCTGCCCCATGATGTATGTCTGCAGACGTGCATGCTGGCGCTCCAATGACAATACGAAGTAAAGCGCATACATCGGACTCACAATTAACTCCCCGTGGGCTGTTGGGTGGCAAGGCCACTCAGGCCGTAACAGACACGCGACGCGCCGTCTCTGTGTCTCGAGGCAGGCTACCTAAGCTAGCCACTTAGCTCCTAAGGCTGATGAAGGTGGTGTTGATCCCGAGGAGAGCCCGAGAGATGTGACGGGTGATCGACACACGCGAAGTGAGGGAGGAGGATGGTAGGCTGGGTTGGAAAGAGCCAGACAGAGAGATGGAGAGAGGGGAGAGAAACCAAGCTGGGCTGGCTGGCTGGCCAGGCGCACGGAGCCAGCCACCCAGCCAGCCAGCGTTAGGAGAGGGAGCAAATAAGAAAACCGGACCCGGCATCACCGCCCCCATCCCACAACTCGGCGCCCACCCCGGGCCCGGGGCTCCGGGGTGGAGAGGCGTGAGAAGAACGCGTCTCGATGTCTACGTACGATTTTCTTCACGTCCTAACTGGTTCGTCTCCCTCGGGGAAGACCAGGGAAGTGGGTTATTTCCAGCTCACAAAATCCGGATCCTCACCTTAGGCGGGCGGAAAGAGACACATCCCCCGCGCGTTCGCTCGCGTGCGGCTCTCCCGTGTCGGTCGAGCAGGTTTATTGTGATGAGGGTAAGCGGATGTGTGGTGTAGCAAGCGAGGGCGGGCGGGCGCAAAGCTGAGGCGATGGGCGGCCGGGTTGGGTTATACGATACCACCAAGCGGACGTTGAGTAAGTGAGTGAGTGGGTGATCCACGTCCCGCACTGACCATGAACCCACTTACCTAGCTACCCATTTCCGCTCTTACTCTCAGTCTCTCTCTCAGGCTTGCTGTCGCTATCTCTACTGTGTGCGTGATGTGTCTGGCTGGTCCGGTTGGCTGGTCTGGATGTGGTCTGCCCTCTCTGTCGCAATATCTCGGAACCGATGATCTTAATCCTCCGCGAGATCATCCCGGGTGCCCCGTGCAGCAGCAGCAGCACCAGCAGCACCAGCACCAGCGCAGCATCCTCTCCTCGTCTGTTTCTCTCTGCCAGGCTTCGCTCTCGTCCGCCCGTTTCCCTGTTGTGAGACCCATCTGAACCATAGATCACTCACCTCTTCAGCCCTGTCTGACTTGCGCGCGCGCGCGAGCGTATGATCTGCGCTCACATCACCTCACCTTCTTCGAGTTCCTGGTTTGTTGGGCAGTGAGGCCTACGGGCGGTCCGGGCCAGCCCCCGGCCCTGGGTTCGGTTCCCACGTAGCACGTAAGTGCGTGGGGATGGATGGATAGGGATTGCGCGCAGCAAGCAAGGAGAATTGCCCGAACCTTTTCTCCTGTTCTTGCTTTCGCTTGAGCCGAACGGCTGGGTCCGGGTTGGGGGAACCATTCACGGCCGGGCCTGCTGGGGAGGAAGTGGAGCGGGAGGATGTCCTTGCTGCGAGTGGTGCTGGTGGTGGTGCGTGCACACCTTCATTTTGT
>JACBFG010000018.1:753524-770011 GCA_013435955.1 Diaporthe sp. HANT25 | reverse complement strand
CCCCCCCCCCTGCCCCCTCCACCAATCCACTAGGAATTCCGAGTGCTGGCTGGCTGGGAAGCTCGCCTGCTGACCCATGACGCTTCTCTTTTTGGCCGGCGGTCTGGGCCTGGAGGGACCGAGAGATGGATGGCGGATGTGGGAACCTGGGAGCTGGGGCACACGTGATTCGGATGTTTACACGGGCGAAACGGGACTAGTGAGGGTGGACATTGGCAAGATTTGGCAATATACGGTTATCTTGGTAAGGACAGGGGTCGGTGAGTTGAGATGAGGTGAGATGTGTGATGGAGTCGGGTCTGTGTGTGTGTGATGAAAGAGGGAGATGGCGATTGGTCTGTGTCTTGTGTTTCCGTAGCACGGGCCCGACCGTTGATTTGGTGGGTTGGGTTGGGTTGATGGGGGCGAAAATAGAAAAGAAGAGAAGATTGACCCGAGCTGAGTGAGGTCTGAGTGAGATGAGAGTGCCGAGTCGAGGTGCCGTCTCTCGTCCGCTGGTCCGTCTCCGGGTTGGGGGCATATGGGTGGCGTGCCTAGTGTTATATGTTTCATAAATTCTCTCAGGCTATGAAGAAATCTGTCACCTTGTTTTCCCGAATACCGTACGTACGCGCGGGACGTTGGTGGCGATGGACAGCTAGCTAGCTGGCCCGGCTGGCTCATGCACGCACTTCTAGAAGGTCGGCCATGGTGGTGTCGGTGTCGTAATGGGAATTATTAGGGGTCCAGTCCAAGAGAGGGGCGGAAGCGTCCCGCCCCTCTCCGTACTTACTTACGTATGTCGTGTCCTGGCTGATGTGATGCAACAGTAATTTAGCGTCCGTCTTTTTCTCGGAGGCGACACATGGCCCGCAGCCTGGAGATTGGAAGATGTGTTGCATCGCTTAGACTAGTCTGGATTTCCCGTCGGATGATACTGTGCACCTTCTGGTACGCCTGAAAGCTTGCAGAGTTATTGGGCCAGTCGGCGGGCGGGCAGGGCTGGCCTTGGATGGCTACACTGCATACGGCAACAAGCTATGCATGTAGGCATTTGTTGATGCGGGCAGGTGGCGGCCGATACACTTCCAAGGTTCGGCCGAGGGCAAATCTCTGGCTGCGGCGCGGCCCAGATGGGCTTGCGAAACGGGGGCGGGCAAGTATTCCCATCCGGGAAGGCCATGGACGGAACTGCGACAGCCGAACCGAGAGGCCGGTACAACCGTAGCACGCACCTGGTTTTAAGCATATCTGGCGTGAATCTGGCGCATCTGTGTGATGGCGATGCCATCTAGATGTGCTTGCTACGCTGTATCTCCTGTTAACCTATATTACATATAGAGTGGCGTCCTTGGTGGCGGCGACAGATACGACACTGGCTGTTTGGTTCGTGGCCTAGCGGGTGGTGTGTCAGTGTGTGTCTGATTTGATTCGAGCACAGGGCGGAAGAAGAAGCTTTGGGCAGGGAGCCAGCCCAGCAGCCCAGCAGAAGCAAAGGCAGAAAAGCAAAAAAATGACATGACTGACACCCGAGCCGAAAGCCCCATCTTGTTGACCGCGTGGGGGCTGTTCCATATGGGCCGGAGGAACCAGCCCTTCGAGAAATGCCGCGCCCGGAGGCCTATGCCCTACGAGAGGGCAAATCCTGATTTTGGGTCCAGCTTTTTCACTGCTGATCACGGACGGGCGGATCACCCCGCTTCGACCTGCCCGTCGGTCTGGTCTGCCTGCCCTTGTCCTGCTGGGCTGTTGGGCTGCTGAGTGGGCTGTCGTCCAGTTGTTCCCAGCCTGTCAGTGTCAGTCATGACTTGGGTCATTTCTGCAACCCCTCTCGCTCGGCCGTGCGAGCGACGCTGATCATTCGGCCCGGAAGGAGGGCGGGCGGGTTCAGAAGCAGGTCTCTCAGGGGCACGCTGCGACGTTTGACCATTTTAGGAGGGGTGCCTGCACACGACGGGACATGACGGGACAGGACCAGTCCCTGCATGCAGTGGGCTGGGCTTGGGGCTGGACCTTGGAGGGGGGGTGGTCGGCTCCGTGGCCGCAGAACCAGAACGACGCACGACCTCCCGAGCTCCCCCCAAGCTCCGTTGGGCCTTGTTCCTGGGCAGCGTGGTATTCTGGGGTTTGGGTGGCAGGGTCTTCGATGTGGTCTAGCCTAGCCTCCTGTATAGTACTATGTAGTACATTGCTGAGGTACAGCAGAAGGATCGCAGGTTAGTGTGGTGTAGTGTGGTCTGGTAGGAGGGATCGAGGAAAAGAGATTTTCCACGCGTCCCTTGGCTTACGTGAGCAAGAAGGATCGAGGCCATCTGGGAAGGGGAGGGTACCGGATGCAACCTGAGGCAGCATGTTTTGGGTGGAGGATCGCGTGCATTATGCTTATTGGCCCTGCGACTCTGCCATGAACGACTCGATACAACGTGCGGACGGTAGCTTTTGCAGCGAGCAGAGACTGTAGCGTCAGTGGTATCGTACTGTATGTACGTAGTACAGTAGCTCATGACGGATCCGCGCGTAGTAAGCAATGAGTAAAATCCGAGCTGATGAGCACGTCCAACTCCATGGCCAACGCTTTCAGCCGGAAGATGAGTGAGTGGGCGAGCGAGTGGGCACGACGCATTCGGCGGCAAGCACGGGTCGGAGTGGGCATCCGCGGCGAGGCCTGGCGTGTTGGGCTGGGTTCGCGCAGGGAAAGGGCGGGATTGCCAGAATTGCTTGATTCAACAAGGCGATGCGAGATGGGGCGAACGGTGGGAACGTGCTTGAATGCTGCCAGTAAGAGTGTTCAGGACGAGTGCGATTCGCCGCGGCATGGGCGCGGGCGCGGGCGTGGGCGTGTGCTTTGTTGGTTGTGGGGATGGAGATTGGCCGGAGATGGGCAGCTGCAGGCACGCAGCCGATAGGGACGAGCATGGAGATTGCCTCATGCCCTTCCTCAGCCCTCCCGGCGCAGCCTGTCCAGGCGATTCCAGGTTGTTGTGGTCCATGATGCTGCCCTGTGTGTTCGCTCTCCCATCATCAATGCAACTAAGGACAGCCCGATTCGATAATTACAGCGTGGTTTCATCATGGTGGAGATAGCTCGGGGTGTTCCAAGGCTGCTTGGGAAATATTCCCGCAGGTTCAGACTAGCCATGTGGTTGGCAGGCATTGGAAGCCACCTGGTAATAATTATCAGATTATCGGCCAGCACGCAGGAGATTTCCGGGCTCGAGGGCGGCGTGCCAAGGCGAGTCAGAAGCAGTTAAAAGTCCAGGGCCCCAGAGAAATCATAATCCCGGCCCGTCCAGCGTTGCACCCAGACTGAGCATTTTATGGGGCCCAACGGAACGGGCACTTGAACTGTGGGCTCGAGCTGGACTACTGTAAGAGGAAGGGTGTGTATACGTGAGGAGTGAGGAGTGTGGGTGGCGAGGGATTGGGGGACATTCGTCAAGACAAAACAACGAGACATGGACTAAGAGAGAGAGGCTCGAGAGGCAGAGCATACGTAGATGATCAAGCAGACAAGGCAGACACAAGCAGACAGGCAGACACAAACAAACAGACACACAGACAGAAGGAACAACTGACTGACTGACTTGAACTGCCCTCTTCTTTCGGGACAAGAGCTGGGCTGGACCGCAGATGTGGAGCCCGACACGTTGGAAACAGCAAGCAAGCAAGCAAGCAGAGCTCTACGCACCTTCCTCTCAATTCCCACACTCGCTCGCTACGGTTTCCGCCACGCGCTCTTTCCCGGCTAGAACACCCAAACAGAGCGCAGCACCAGCTCAAACGGGAACGGGGACGGGGCCTGCAGTGGGCATCGGATGCATCCATCTACTGTGCGTCCCTCCTAACACACCCAGGACACCCCAAGCCGCGGTCCACACCAATCCAATGACAGTCCGATGCTGGGACCTGCAGAAGCTTGATGGCCACTCGCCCAGCCTTTCCATCGTAGAAGGGATCAGCACTCAAAAAAATCATTCTCCATTCCACCCGGGGGTTACGACACGACATTATACGTACACACAGACACACACGAAAACACACCCCAACCACCACTGGACGGACAGACAGACAGACAGGCAGGCAGGCAGACTGACTGAGTGACTGACTGTGACAAGCTGAACAGTACTGTACAGTATCAATAGAATACGTACAGCACAGGCCCAGCTCGACTCGTCTGAACCCGAACTCGACTTTGACCCGACTCGACTCGAACCCGGCACACGACACGACCGGGGAACGGGTTGCCAGGACCGGCCGATCCAGCCAGGGATTTTTTTTTTTACTTCTCTGCTTTACTTGAGTCTGACTCTGTCTGGGCCTTGAGGCCTCAATTCTCAGTTCTCGGCCCACAGTTCCCTCAATTCCCAGTTCCCGTCCGAGTCCCGGTTCCAAGGACGGGGAAGAGAGAAAAGAGAAAGAGAGAGAGAGAATCGGACAGACACAGAGACTCTCATCGTCTCATCTCGACGACTCGACTCTCACACCTCCATCTCATCTCCCCTGTGCATGTCCAATCTCCAACCACAGCTGGCCTCCGTGAGCCTCGCGGGCGTCAAATCATCACAACCTCCACAGCACAATTTCTAATTCAAGCATGATCTGCGCGCGCACAACACCCACGAGGCGCACAAGAGATTACGTGCTGATTTAAACGTCCCCGCCGGGGCTAGGCGCTCAACGGCCACCACGGGGCTGCACAGCTGCAACAGCTCTGCCTGGTCCCTTCGACGGCTTTCTCCGTCGCCTACCAAACTATACCGCACCACACTCACTACTACCCTTTTTTTAGCCTCCCTTGCTTGCCTCTCGGAGCCGAACTGGGCCAGCAGGGCAGACACGCATACTGTCTGTCACACGCGCACTCACACGCACCCCAGGGCCAGACCCAGAAGCCCACAGCCAGTGCCAGAGCCAAGCCTGGCCCCAGACGGCTGCGCCAGACCCAGAGGCGGGAGAGCATCAGATATCCATCATATTATTCCACCCACATCTGCACGTCTCTTGCCTGCGTACACACGACGCACATCACCTGTCAGAGATATCTTCACCCGAGCCCTCCCACCCACTCTCCCTCCCTATATCCCTCACCCCCTCGTGCACACTCATACGCACGCACGCACGCGCACACTCATACGCACGCACGCACGCGCACACACATAAACACAACCACATCCACACACCTATACGTCCTCCACACGCAACCCCGGCCACGACCACGACCACATATACACCCACTCTCTCTTACACGGCACCGCTGCTCTGTCTGCCAGCAGACAATCGGCCCCTCTCGCCCTCTAGCCGCCAAGTCGTCCTGTCTTGCATTGCCTTACCTGGTGTCGCATGGTGCAAGGCCTGAAAAATCCGAGCACGGCATCTGTCAATCGAGCGGCTGAAGCATAACATTCCTGCGTCTTGTTGTGCCTCGGCCTGCACTGCGCCGTACCGCATTACACTTGCACTGCATAGCTCTTTGCACTGCATTGACTGCACGCCTTCGGGATTGCACTTCTTGGCGCCCACCTCTCCCGGCTCACTGTCTCCCCATCTCCTCGGTGAACTGGCTTTCACATATTTGCTGCTGTCGCGTTGATCTCGGACCACTCTCAAAAGAAACTCACGCAGCTGGAGTCTCGGCCGACCGAAAATTGGCGCCCAATTGATACTGTGCTGAGGTGCCAGAGAGGCTGCTTGTCACACACAAGCGCAGCTCGGGCTCGACCCAGTGTCCCGCACCCGTCAGTTGGCATCGGCGCCCGACGCGCATGGTTCCGGGACCAGTCAAGCGTCCCGATTCCTAATTCCCTTCCCGCACACGCCTCGCGGCTTGATGCTCTCTCGCCACACACGAGCATGGCAACACCCATACCTGGAGTCCAGGTCCAGGTTCAGGACAATGGATCCGGCTCCGCCTCTACCACCACTCCCACCTCGACAACGGCAGCCAGCGCTCCCGGCTTCCCCGTCCAGATAACCGAGCGCCCGGCACCCGTCGCCAACATGGCGTCCAACATGACCACAATGGTCTTCGACGGCCCCGGGTCAACGGGCAAGGCGGTCAAACGGCCACGGCCCGTCAAGAGCTGCAACTCGTGCCGCCAGCGCAAGCTGCGTTGCGACCGGACCTGCCCTTGCTCACAATGCCAGAAGTCCAACCGCGTGTGCAAGTATGCAAACGAGCACGAAGCTGGCCCAGGTTCCGAGGGCTCCGACGTCGAGACCTCTCCTAGGCCCGCCAAGCGCCAGTACCGGCCGGCCCCACCATATCCACTGGACGCACCTTCACCACAGCTGCAGGCAGGCCCCGTGCCCATGGGGCTGGGGCTGGGGCTGGGGGCTGGTGCGGCAGCGGGGCTGGGAGGCGTCGAGCAGCAGCAGTCTCGTGGCGTGCCAGGTTCGGTTCTCGAGCAGTTTGGCACCCGGCTGGAGCGACTGGAGAAGTTCGTCTTTAGTTCGAGCCCCGCCTCCACCGCCGGAGGAGCTGCGCATGCAGCGGAATGGGGTCCGTCGCGGAACCCCTACGCGGGTTATGCCGCAGTGATGGGGTCGCCGACCACGATCCGAAGCCTGAGTGTCAAGGGCAACCTGCGAACCCGATTTTTCGGCCAGAACAGCACACGGGTGCTGCTGAACCTGTTCGACGAGGCCAGGGAGTTCATCTTCAGCAAATCGAGGGGCGGCGACATCAGGATGCTGTTCGAGCAGCTGCACAAGATCCACCGCGCCCTGCAGGAGGAAAGCAAGCGGGCGCTGGCGCCCATCTCGGTCTTCACCGACTCTATGCTGCCGGTGCAGAAGAGGATGGCCGACATTCTGCCGGGCAAGGCGACCTGCGACCGGCTGCTGGACGCGTATATCTCCGTATCCGAGGGCATCTACCGCATCGTCCACGTGCCCTCCTTCAAGGCAGAGTACGAGGCCTTCTGGGCGCAGACGGGTGTCTCGGACGCCTTCCTGCCGCGCCTTATGTGCATGCTATCACTGGGGGCGCGGTTCGAGACAGAGACGCGCGGGCTCAGCCACGACCGCGCTGACGGCATTAATGCGCCGACAGCGTGCGCGCTCACCCGGGCATGGCTCGACGGGCTCCGGGGCAAGCAACTGGTGGACATGGACACGCTGCAGTGCGAGGTGCTTCACCTGCATGCGTCGCGCATGATGCTATCACGCAACCAGGAGTCGTGGGCGCAGCTGGGCTTTATCGTGCGCATGGCCATGACCATGGGCCTGCACCGCGACCCTGACGAGTTCCCGCAGATCCGGCCATTCTACGCTGAGCTGCGCCGGCGCCTGTGGTACACCATCGTCGACATGGACCTGCACCTCGCGCTGGCCTGCAACCTGCCTGGGGCTGTCCGCGAGGGCGAGTACACTTGCCGGCCGCCGAGCAACCTCGACGACACTGATATTTTCCCGGACATGAAGGCCCTTCCGCCGTCGAGGCCCATCGACGAGTACACCAACACGCAGCTGCAGGCATACGCCTCCCGGACGCTGGCACACCGCATCCGCGTGTCGACCATCATCAACCGCCTCGACACCATCCGGGACTTCCACGAGGTGCTCGACTGCGGCACCAAGCTGGAGCAGCTGCTGGACGACGTCAACCACCTGTTCCCGCGCCGCAACCAGACGCTGGACCCGCGGGCCAAGTTCAAGGACTGGCGCATGCGTGCCCTGCTAGACATGCACGTGCGCCGTCCCTTGCTGGCGCTGTACCGCCCCTTCGCCCTTAGCACCGTTGAATGCCCCGCCCACATTACCACCAGCTACCTGAAATCTTCCATGACCATGCTGACCTACATGGACGAGCTGGACCCGCGCACCCCAGGCTTCGGCGACGTCAGCCACATGTACCACGTTGTCCTCAAGCACGACATTATGCAGGCCGCTTTCAGCGTCTGCTACTTCATCAAGTTGGCCAGCGAGGAACAGCAGCAGCAGTTGGCGCTTCATCAGCAACAACACTTCGCCAACCAACACCAGGCCCACCATGCCCACAATGCTACCACTTCTCCTACAGCCACGATAAACGGCCAGCTCCCGAGCCCAGATACGCACGTACACTCGCGCGACGGTGGCATCAACAGCGGGGGCATCAGCTTTACCAACGCGCTAGACAACCGCATGGTGTGGTCGACGCAGGGGATGACGCGCGCCGTACAAGCGACGCTGGACAGCTTCGCGGCCATGGTCAAGGACGATCCGGCGTGCGACCTGCTTAAGGACACAGTGGTGTTGGCGGTGGTGCTGGGATCCGTTGCGGGCGGCACGGCAGACGAGCGAGCACGGCGCGTCGCAAGAGGCGTTGCTCGCATCGTGGATGCCGGGTCCGCGGCGCTGAATGCCAGCCCTGAGGCAATCGCGAACATGCCTGGACCTCCCGGCAGCGGCGGGTCCGGCTCAGCTGTGGGTGGCGGTGGTGGCGGCGGCCCAGGGTCGCACGATGGGAGCGCGTATGGATCTGGTGGTGGGCAGACGGGCTATAGTCCTACCACTGTGAGTGTTGCTTCCTTGCTGAGTCCAGTTTGTGGTGTGGCTGCGGGCTAACCTGGCTCGCTTTCCCGACAGTTCTTCGACGACTTTTCCTATTGGGACATGGACCAGTGGGACCTCGCGACTGTCCCTGTCGGCCTCAACTAGACGACGCTTGAACATGACCGCTTTGTCTTGCTTGTCTGTCTTGAATCAAAACAAAAAACAAATATGAAGAAAACATGGGGGCTTGTGGTATTGCCGTGGACTCGCTGCATGCGCCGCGGCCACGGAACGGAAAGTGTGCCCGAGCTGCGAGGCTGGTGTTGCATCAAAGCAACGCAACGCAAAGCAAAACACGCGGAACAGAAGCTGGAACGCCACGGTGGACGGATCGGAATCACGAGCGACGCTATCATACACACAAACTCACGAAACGACGCGGCGGGGCTAGAGGCCTTGCATCTCGGGGAACCAGGCCCGCAGTCTTGGGCAATGACGTCCGGTGGACCATGGCCGTGTTCTACGCCCTCGAGATTAAATCTCTGCGATGGGTGACTCCATGTCATTCGAATTGGACCACCACAAGAAAATGGAGACGGGCCCCGGTATGGGAGCTGCTTGATGCACACCGGGACAGAAATGGCGCTGTCAGAGGGCACACAGCACTGGGTCAGCAGAGGAGAAACGGTTGCTCCCTCTTTGACCAATGTCGATCATTCAATCTTTTTCATTTTTGCCTGTTTTCACTTCTTGGACTTTTTATTACTTGATACCCCTACTTATGTGCTTTCTTCTTTTCTCCGAGACACTACTCTTTTTGTTTTCTCATCTTTTTCTTCCCAAAAAAAGATTCATACCCACCCCAAGGTGGTGGCCGGTCGGGTCTGGTTGGGCTGGCATAGGGGCATGCATATTAGTGTTGTTTTTTTGGTGCGGAAATAGGGAGAGAAAGAAGATCTTTAGATATCCACCTTGCTTTTCTTTTCAACGCTTGTTTATAGACCTTTGTCTGTCTTTATCATCACTCTATATACCCAATTTCTTGACAACCATGTTTCCAAACTACCATCTAGAAGAGAAAGAAAAGAGACTGTTTTATGGCTACATTGCTCCCTATACCAACTTGTGCTCATCTCGTGGCCCAAATTTCACACATGTCCCTTTGCAATATCCCTGGGCAGTACAGTTACTACCGAAACCAAAGACAGCCCACAGGAAAACGTCAGCCGACAATAATAGGCGCCTTCCCATCCCACTCGTCACTCTCGGCAGCATCAACCAGGAACCTCGCCACGGCGCCCCGCGAGATGGTCTCCATCATGCCGACGGTCCCATCCCCGTCAAACACCCTCGCGGCCCTATCCTCCTCTCCGCCGTCCTCGACAAGCCGCGTCGGCCGCACGAGCACGTACGGGACGGCCCCGCTCTGACGCACCAGCTCCCCCTCCACCGCGTCGTGGTCCTCGTACGTGAACCGCATGTTGCTGTGCCGGAAGAGCAGCCGGAGGAGGAAGTGCGCGTGCGGGGCCGAGGATCCCGCTCCCAGGGCGCTGAGGGCGACGACTTTGGCCGTCGTCTTTTTGCTGTTGTTGTCGTCTTTTCCCCTGGTCTCCGAGTCCTCCTTGAGCGCGGTCAGAACCCCGATCATGCTGTCTGCCATCATCCTCGGCGGCGAGTCCGCCGGGTCCACGGCCGCGAAGGGGCTGTCTGAGGCGCGGCGCGGGTTGAGGGTTGTTATTACTGCGTCTACTGGTGACGGCGAGGCGGCGAGGGCGGTGGATATGTCGGTTCTTTTTAGCGGGGAACCGGGGATTATTGTCAGGTTGGAGGAGCGGTTGGGGTGATTGGCTGGGAGGAGGGTTGATTCCAGCGCTTCGGGGTTGCGGGCTAGGGCTGTTACTTTGTGGTTGCGGGCGAGGAGCTCTTTTAGGACTTGGATGCCTGTGCGACCTGTTGCGCCTAGCAGGAAAATTTGCATTTTGGGGTTTGTCTAGGCTGGGTTGGGTAACTGGGTTGGCTGGTGTGGAGGAGGAAGAGGAGGTGGTGGTGGTGATGGTTGTGTTGTTGGCTAATTGGAGCGGACTGGAGGATTGGTTGATTTCGATTGGGAAACAATGTTTTGGTGTATTATGGTGTTGATGCCAGTATATTGAGAAAATATTGAACTGAGGAATGATCAAGGCAGCTCCAGACCTCAATTCGTTGTTCATGGCCTTATATTGTACTCGTCGCCACTCCGTGAGGCCATCCGGGTCCGGGCACTCAGCCGTGCTGTCTCGGCCGAGACTTACAGATCCAGCCCTCGCCTGGTTGGTCAGTTGAGAGGTCCTGTCCCAGCAAGGTGTCACAGCAGGATCCACTAACAACAAAAACAGGGTCTAGATTCACTGTTAGCTGGGCGCCTCGTTCTGGCCAGACCGTTAGGAATTACCAGCATGTCTAGGCATCCATTTGAGCATTTGTTGGTTGGTGCATAATGTGTGTAGCCCGGTTTGTAGCTATGGGGCTTTGATCTCTGGCGACTTGTGATACATTGCTCCCGACGTGCCCCAATTCGGACCCGAGTCTCTCGGCCGAGTTTTGGGTCTCAAGCTCACAGTTTCGTGAAAACTCAACACCGTATATGACCTTGCAGTGTGAAAAAAACACACAGCAGACATATGAATGGAGAAATCATCATCTTTCGATTGAAAATCATAGTCTTGTGGTACTATGAAATGTTTCACACACTTGTTCACAGAAGCCAAAAGGTAATTATAGTATCTGACTAGACTATTGAAGCTAGCTATTATAGTCGTGGTGCCATGACTATAACATAAAAGCATCCTTGATGATGATGTGGTTGGTGATGCTCTCAGCACAATATCGCTATCGTCAATGTTTGAATGACCGTCAAAATTTCCCGGGCTAGTCGAGATGACAGGCGTCAGAAGCAGACGTGATCCCAGTTTGCAATTTGAAACTACGGATAAGTGGGGAGCAACGGATAGAGAAATATCTCCTTGCAGCTACGTCCTGCCATGACTCTTTCACATATTACGCGAAAGTATGTTTCTCCTATCTGGAGTGTATCGAATGTTACACAACAAAGTGCGGAAACTATACCAGGGGAGGCATCCAGCGGGAGTACAGTCGCATAGGACTTTGCGAGCAAGAGTGATTGGCCAGCTTACACCTCATTTTATCTGAACAGCCTGCCTTTGATTTCCGGATCCCAGGATATTATATGTCGATTTTGGTTTGTTCAAGTCAACTTTCAATTATGTATCCTCAGTAGTTGCATATTGATCCTGTCAGGCACATTTCTAGGACCTAAGGTATGGGTACCACGTGATGGTCTGGACTCTGATGGTCGGGTTTGCTATAAGCTTCTGAGCTGTGAATCAGTCGGCGAAAAATACTATGAAGGGTGAGGTAAGGATCAGTCGTCGCAAACATCTCTGCCAAGCGACAGTAACCATCGTTGTGGGCAGGGTACGTGAGCCAATAGAGAATGAATAAGGACGGCAGGCAGAATAGAGTTCATGAAGATAAATAATATGGCGCTTGGCGCCATGTAAAGTATAGACGGGCAAATTGAAAGTAAGAGGGACGCTTTGTTATCCGGACATTAAGTGGGTAGAGAGAGTCAGTGTGTGAAACCATATCAAGTGGGGTTACCGCAAACGCAATACTATATGAACCGCTTAGGTAGGAGTGAGGAGAGACCAATTATGTCCTTTCCATCTTTGACATATTCCTAGACCATTCTGTATAAGTATTACAATGTCAAATACGAGGGGCTCTGACTCTCCCGTGCAGAAGCATAGCGAGGATTCAGAGGATTCCGAGCATTTGCTGAAGCATGCAGCCTACGACAATGCGGAAGATATCCAGTGGTCTTCCAAGCCTCGCAGTCATGCACAAAACGCAAGCAGGACTATCCGGAATCCTCTTGTAATAGCCAATATCCTCCTCTTCCTTTTGTCCACCCGTGGCTTCTGGCTCTGGTGGCAGCACGACCGACACGTCGGCACTGTCCTCAAAGAGTCCTCATTCTACTGCAAGTAACATCGGACAACCCGAAGCTGCCTATACATTGGCGTCTAACATTCCCCAGCTCCCCTTCTAAACAAAATCGGAGACTTACCGCTCGTCTCTCGGAAGGCACACGCCGAATACGGCGACGGTGCCGGCGATGGAGGCGAGGGGATCTGGCGCGACCTGCCCAACGACGCACTCGACGAGGCATGGGAGACGTTGATCGACGAACACATACTACCCGTCTCGAAGGAGGACATCTTGGCAATGCGCAAGGACCCGGACGTGGTCGCGAAGCTTCCCGAGGAGTTTTGGGTCGACGGGGAGGAGAGATATGTCGCCAAGGCCGCCGCGTTCCATAACCTGCACTGCCTTGACTACCTCCGCAAGACCGTCTACAAGGACTACTACTGGCCTAACGGCACGGACAGTGTGCCTTTCCATGACACGCACGTTTCGCATTGCGTCATGGTACTGATGGAGCACCTCACGTGTGCTCCGGATCCTGGAGTCTTCCGTCAGTGCTCCCGTGTTGATTCTTTCCACCCTTCCCTCCCATATTGCATAGCGGCAATAAACTCATTGCTTGTGCTATATCTGACCTTGTGGCAATCATAGTGTTCCGCTGGCTGGACGAGTTCCAGATCCCAATCTCCGATGTCAACATCTGGCGCCAATGCTGGGACTTCCAAGCCGTTTTGGACGGATACCAAGATATCTCGCTGCGCGACCTCAGCGAGTTCGATCTGAAGAAGCCGGCTGGTGCCAAGTCTCGCCCTGCTCCTGGATACATGATCAAGGTTGGAAAGGAGTTCCACAAGAATAATCCCGAGTGGCCGCCTGAGGATTGGGTCGACGACAAGCACCGCGATATTTATGATCTTGATCTCAAATGAGTCACTGAATAGTCGTGGCTTATGGTTGCTCGACACTCTCTTGCTGATTGAGGTCTGAACAACCTTTTTGGACTATTTTCCCCTACATGTGGTCCTGTGAAAGGAAAATGCTCATACGTGGTGTTTGCTTCAGAGGGCGAAACTGGCATCTAAAGGAGAGGATCAATTCACCTGCTCTCATGGGTATTACTATCATGATCTAGGCATCGCAGTGCCTCGCTATGCGGTGGATCTTGCCATCTGAGGTGCCTTAGCAACGGATTCATGCAGCATATGTGATTGAGATCTCAAGATTATCTAGAGAGACAGAAAAAACCATACCTTTACAAGTGGCACTGAATGATCACGTTGGCATCAGAAGAAGCAATTAGTTTGCACCCTGTCGCTTTCCAAACCCAAGATTTTCGCCATCCAGCATGAGTTTCATAGGTACGAAGGTGGTGGTGGCCATTGTCAACAGACCATTTGCCGGTAGAGCTACAGATATAAGGAGTTCCTAGTGAACTATTCTGACGATGGTTTGATGTCCTCCGAGACAATCCCCATAGCTTCCTCTGAGCCTGTGAAAGTCACCTCCCACTTCTTGCTGGGGTCTCTGGGTCGAAATTCAACGTCAATTGCCTTATCTGGAATAGGGAATCCCGCTTGAATTGGCGAGTTATTCCAGGTGGGCTCAACCCATTTGCCGCCGTTGCATGTAGGCACAACGTCGAACTGAATTGCTAATAATGCCGCGAGAGCCATGATCTCGGTACTTGAGAAGTGTCGCCCTGGGCACAATACATGGCCACCGCCAAATGCTTCTTATTTCAGCCTTGATAAGGTAATTGTCCCGGGGGGCGGGGGGCTTACCGCGGAAGGCCACTCGATTAGGCCTCTTTTGCCCCGGCCTGTGGACAAAACGCATATGATCGAATCTTTCCACATCGTCACCCCATGCTGAAGTATCTGTATGTTGTACAGGGGCCGGAATCATGAGCATGCTCCCCTTTTTCAGCAGAGTGCGGTCATTAAGGAGGACATCTTCAAGGACCACCCGCGGCCCGGAGTTGACAGCACGGAAGCGTAGGGTTTCCTGGAAGGTACTCAAAAGAATAGGACAAGACGTCCGAATGGTAGCCAAGTCGAGGCAGTTCACGCCATCCTCCTCCCTAACCTTTACCATGGCTGAAACCTCATTCCGGACATCAGCCAAGACTCGGTCGTCGGAAAAAATGTGGTAGAGCACCCATAGTGCACATGGCGTCGAATTCCCAAGCACAGCAAACGTGTTCCCAAGCTCTCCACGTGCAAAGTCATCCAGGCTCATTCCCCACTGCTCTACATGGTGCTCATAGCGCTTGCGCACAAGTCCGGACGCTGTCTTGTACCCACCCTTGCGCACGTAGTCAATCATAGCTGTAGCGGCCAGCTCGCGTGCTTTGTAAAGCTTGGGAAAGAAGAAGGAAGCGAGGGGAAAGACAGACAGGGTCAAGAAGCCTGCTTCGAACGTCCTGTCATATTAGGTCAGCATATTATTCAAGATCCTGTTTGCAACTGTCACACTTACTTCCATGCCTGGGCGACCGCAGCATCCCGATAAGGATTCTGTGGTCCCCAAACCGCCTCTGTTGTAGATTTGACCATGATTTCTCGCGCCCACTCCCACAGCCCAGTTCTGATAGGAGCCCCCTTTGCCCTAAAGCGATCCATGTCTTCAGAGAAAATTTCAACTGACTTTCTGTTGATGGAATCGAGGTCCTTCCCAGGGCCCATGGCAGACATGATATACTTGGGCCAAGTGAGACTGAAGCCATGCTCACTGGTCAAATCCCGATGCAGCATTTCATTACCTTCCTTGCTGAGACCAACAAGATACCCAGCGTCCGCAGCGAGAGCCGCAAAGCTAACAGTACGCCATTGCTTCTGCAAAGCTGGGATGAGTTCCGTAGCATTCACGACGTACATGCGCGAGAATGGCAAGCGGAGAGTGTAGATTGGAAGCCTGTATGTGTCTCTGTTGTTCAAATGGGATAGCGATCAGCAATAGCTATTTCGGCATTTCAATCGAAAGAGACTCACCTAAGGCGAAGGTGAAAATTCGATTTCTCCCTGATCATACCAACCAGAGGGCCAAAGAACGGCACACTGGTCAAGATGGCGGGCGGTTCCTTCGCATCCTGGGTCAAATAGAGGATGAGGCGGAGAAATAGATAGATGGCTGTGAAGCCTCCGATGGCAATGGCTGCAACTGACGGCATGGCTGCTTGAATGTTGTGAGGCTGGACGGGGTCAATGAAATGGAATGGAAAAGAGATGGAACGATGGGCTTCAGACGAACGTTGCTTTTTAATGTCCCCAAGTGATTGGCTGCTACGCATACTGTAACGTCGAGCTAGACTGTTGGCGACTGTTGGTAGTGCTGAATCCCACAATACGACAGCAGGTCCCACTCAGCATGTACAGGGGTAGACCATGCGAGTCTTATACTCGGAACACCCACCCTGAAATAATCATCTACCAAATTTCAGAATGGATATATATATCGTAGCTTTCTTACTGAAATTCATTCTCAGGGGGCAGTAGAGGCTGCTTCTTCCGGTAGAGGTACGAGGCGCCCGGAGGAGGTTGTGATTGACAACATGTGGAACTCGCCATTCTCATCCAAGCCAGCTGAAAGCAAGCTGCGTCAATCAAACCGTGGAATGGATGAGCTGATAGGAGAGATTGGTAAGTATTCATGATCCTTTTTTGACATCATCATCCACCGTATGAACTGAGTCTCTAATCAACCATTCACGGCTATTCACAGCTTACTCCACGCCCACGGTAATTGAGCAGCAGCAGGCTGGTGTCTCCTCTCCCACCCAGACAATTCCGTCAACTCCCTCACAGGATAAGGGTGAGGGTTGCTGACGTCGTCCGGCCGTCGTCCAAATTTCCAACTCCATAGCTCAGTGTACCCCGGCGACAGCTTCCCTTCCAGCATGTCCGCCACGTACTTGCCGATGACGGGGAGGAACTTGAAGCCGTGGTTAGATCCGACCGTAGCGATGTAGAGGTTCTTGGCGTTGGGATGTGGGCAGACTCGGAAGTTGATGTCCTTGGACATGCCGTCCCTTGGTAAAAGAGTGGACA
>JACBFG010000018.1:699899-753507 GCA_013435955.1 Diaporthe sp. HANT25 | reverse complement strand
AGTCGCATTGGAGGGGGGGGGGGGTGCATATCCAGTATATCTACTTACCAGCACATACGGGTAGTAACAAATGGCTTGTTAGCCAGATCTGGGGCCATATCGTGCAAGAAAGCTCGTAACTCATTATCGATCTCTTGGGGGATGCCATCGTGTGGGCGGTCACCGTGAGATACCCCAATCGATGCGCCCGGCAGTCGGCTGTTTTTGTAATTGACGAGGAACCGGCAGCTGCATATTTTCACGAAACGGTTTTGATCGGGAGGAAAGATGATCCCTGAAAAATTGATGAACAAGTGTCAGAAGCACTGTTATCCCCGTATGCCTAGTGACACATCTGGACTTCAACTGACCTTGTTCGAAATCGTCGATAATGGGGATATCTTTGTACTTATCGGCCTCCGCTGGCGTAAGCTCGATCACAGCGACTGCTGAGCCAGACGCCTCAACCTCGTCTTTCGCTTCTATGAGCTTCGGTATCTGAGCACCGTTGGCAAGAATGACGATATCGGCTGAGTGTGTCGAGCCATCTGCGGTCAATACACCCGTGCAGGTGCCATTTTTGTCATCATAGATGAGGCGAACGGCCGTACCAGACCGTCCACAGACATATTTAACTCCGTTCACCTCAGCTGCTCTTACCATCCTTAAGAGTGCTTCTCCAGAGGGTACCTTTGGGATTGTTAGAGATAGCAATATAATGCTCTTCACTTGTGTGACAGGGAGTGCTTACCCATCCCGCATTGCCACTGAAGAGGTTCGTCCAGCCTGGAAACTGGCCGCTGAACGCGGGCCACCTGCTTTTGATATCCTCGGCACTTAGCCAACTGACATCTTGCCTGTTCTCTTCCTTGGCTCGGTTGAAAGCTTTTTTCAGCCAGTCGACAGTCATTTCATGGCCGGACATGATCCATCCGGTTTTACGATAAAGACCGGCAAAAAGCGACGAGGGCGAAGTCCATGCATCGTATGCCTCACGTCCGAGGGCCGAGTAAAGGGGATTTGGGTAGTCGAATCGAATGACCTTATTGAGATCAGTGGCTGCAGCGTCGGTAGAAGGAGCGTCGAACCGGTCGAGTACGGTCACCGATGAGTATCCTCGCTTATTAAGATGGAACGCAGTGGATGTTCCGAAGGCGCCACCGCCGACGATGAGGACAGAAGGTTTCGACATGGTTGTGTTATCAGTTAAAGAGGAAATGTTGATGGTACGACCTGGAGGAGGAAGGGGAAAGGGGTCAGGTCAGATGAATATCAGATTGGTCTATCTCTTTTCACCGGCATGGTTGAGTTGAATACCCCGCCGAGAACGGAACAAGATGACTGGGCGTATAGGTGCAGACTGTGGCCGACCAAGTTGTTTGTGAGGGGCAAGTGCATGTCGGCATCCCATATCTAGCGGGGTCCAGATACTGCACACGCAGCGAGTTGTTACATGTTATCTCCAGAGAATCTGGAGAGCACAGGATGCCGATCACCTTGCCGGATCTTGGCCTGTATCTGACAGCTTCTGACATTGGATCCCCTCTTGCTGCTGATGTCAAGGAATATTTTGAGACAAGTATTCCATATACAGCAATCACACTTTATACTGCAGATTTATGGAATTCCATTATCTCCTAACCACCAAGCATCAACACGAATCGCAGACACGTTCCAGGCAGATCTCTGACCATTCATCATGGCATCTATCTGTAAGGACGCCCTGCCTAACATGACGAAGACCAAAACCCATACTTCAATTTTGTCAACCAAGAAAGGCATCGTCATTGACAATGGAGGACTTCCACCTCTGCTTCGTGACTTGAGCAATGAGGAAATTGCTATCCTTGAGAAGAAACTTAAACGCAAGATCGACTGGAGAATGATGCCTCCTTTGATAGTCATGTATATCATGAACTATCTTGACAGGTTTGTTTCCCTCATCATCATCTTGTCGAGAAAGATGGATACTGACGAAGGCTGAAGGAATGCCATTGGAGCTGCAAGACTGGCCGGCATGGAGGAGGACCTGAACCTTGTCGGCTATGAGTTTCAGACCTGTGTTACCATCCTTTTTGTAGGGTACATCTTAATGCAGGTTCCATCCAACCTGTTTCTCAACAGAATAGGGAAGCCTTCCGTTTATCCGCCAACTTGTATGGCAATATGGGTACGCATATCCATCAGGCATTCTGCTCCGTCCAAGCGCAGACTGACATAAATTTGTTGTAGGGCGTGCTCTGCGCATGCAGCGGAGTGGCTCATAACTATCACGGCTTGCTGGCTACGCGTTTTTTCCTCGGCTTCTTCGAAGCTGCTTTCTACCCCGGATGTGTCGCCACTCTTGGCGCTTGGTATGTCAAGGAGGAGCTGTCTCTGAGAACCGCAACCTTTTACTGTGGCTCCATGCTGTCCGGCGCATTCTCTGGCCTCATTGCGGCCGGAATTACGGACGGGCTCGATGGCGCACTTGGACTACGAGCATGGAAATGGTAAGAAGCTTCTTGCAATATTTGTCTGAATCTTTCAACTTATCTGATAATAGGCTGTTCATCATTGAGGGCAGTGCCACTGTTGCCATCTCCATCGTTGCCATATTTATTCTACCCGACTTTCCTGCCACTACGCCGTGGCTCACGGAGCAGGAACGCCAGTTGGCCCTGTGGAGGCTCAAGATCGATGCTGCTGGTGAGCCTGATTGGACTGAGGGAAAGGAGCAGCCATTAGTGGATGGCTTCAAAATGGTTGTGAAGGACCCTTTGAACTGGGTCTTGGTCATTGTTGTGTACGGTGCAGCATCGGCCATTGCCATCAACAGCTTCTTTCCGACAATTGTGGCAGCCCTGGGCAGAGGGAAGATAGAAACCCTCCTGCTTACCGCACCACCTTATCTATTGGCCTGCCTGGTCTGCATCGGTGTGTCCTGGAACGCCGATCGAGCGAAGGAGCGGTATTGGCACACAGTCGGTCCCATCGCCCTGGCCCTGGCCGGTTTCGTCATCTCCGCCGCTGCTACAGGCATCGGCCCCAGGTACTTCGGGGCCATGATCATGCTGCCGGGCATCTATAGTGGCTTCAACATGTCAATGGTTTGGACCGCCAATACAATGAGCAGACCTCCTGCCAAGCGTGCGGCCGCCGTCGCTTTCAACAATGCTCTGGCGACAATTTGCAGCATTTACGGGTCGTACCTTTACCCGAACAACGCCGCACCTCGTTTTGTCCTAGCCTTTGGCGTAAATGCGGGTATGGCTCTCATGGCGATCATAGCCGCCACAATTCTGAGGGTTGCATTAGTGAGAAAGAACAAAGAATTGGACAGGCGTGAGGCCCAGCTTGAGAATACGGCTGGACATGATGACCAGAGAAGATACCTGGTTTGACGTAGATAAGCGATAGGAAAACACTGTGCTGAGGGCAATTCTTCTCTGGAAGATAGTCCCCAGCGAGGAAGGGCATTCAAGTGTATGAGTCCGGCTCAATGAGTAGGAGATCGTGTAATTATTGACCCGAATAAATAGACAAAAAGGGTAGTGGTTGAGACGTCACTTGGGTTTTATGGCACAGCACTCTGCCAAGTATGTATTCCTAGAATGGAAGGAATCAGCAGAAGTTTACGCCCGATGACAGCCAATCGACACTCCACAGTCCTGCAGGACAAATTACTAATGAAACTAAGGCCGCTCATTGTCATCTTGTGTGACGGCAAAACGCAGCTTTGTGATCAGTCCTCCGAGACCCCGCTCTCCCACATGCCACCAGTTTGCCTTCTAGCAGCTTTCCATGTTCACGGGGTCGATCCCTGGAGCGCATAGCAATCATGGATCCAGCATCGGCTATTGGACTGGCGTCAAGCATCTTGACGTTCATCGACATCGGCTACAAGGTCGTGACTGGCACGTTGGAGGCTGCTCAGACCGGCCGGGCTCCGCACACCGAGCATATTGATGCGGTGGCTCATGACCTCAAGAATGCTTTCGCGAATTTCAACCACCATGCGTCACCGAGTCCATCGCAACCTGAGAAAGCGCTTGGGGAAATTTCCATCAGATGTCAGGCTCTTCTAACGGAGCTGCTGGGACTTCTCGAAGGCTTCAAGGTTGAGGCTGCAAAACCTGGCATGTCTTGGGATGCGTTCAAAGTCGCAATCCGACGTGTACGCAAGAATTCCAAAGTGCAACAATTACAGACGAGCCTTGCCGAATACCGCGCAGAGATCCTGGTGCACTTAGTCACCATCCTCAAGTACGTAGCACTACGGATGCCCATAGCAGTGATGGGGTGTTGAGCTAACAATTGACGCAAGTGATCGTCAATTAGCGACCCAGGTCCAACTCGTCAACTCCTTCGGTGAACTTCGAACGGATCTGCATGACGTTCAAGGTGTCTTGGACAACTTCAGGACTGAGGTTTTTGACTACCTGGAAGAAGCCCATAACAAACTGCAATCCACGACTCAGTCAATTCCAGACACTGATGAGGCGCTGTCAGAACATGAAACACTTTTGAACAAGCTTCCAATACAGCTCGAACAGATCAAGGATGCCCTCGACCGCTTAGCAGCTAGTGGCCCAGAGAAGACGCCCGAGACGCGCATCCTGGAACACGTCTATTTCGGAAATTCCATGTTTCAAAGAGAGAAGAAACTGGACTCCGAGCCTGCATATGGGGCCACTTTCCAGTGGTTTGTTCAGGGCATTGTAAGCGAAGGCGATAGTGACATTGAATCGGTGGACTCTGGAGGATCATATTTAGAAGTGCCTTCTCCAGATCTACATGCCGGAGCACTGAAGGTCGATGTTGCTTCTCGTTTCGAAGACTGGTTACGATCCGGTAGCGGCGTTTTCCATATCTCCGGGAAGGCAGGCTCCGGGAAGTCGACGCTGATGAAGCTCATACTGTCAACGAGGCGTACCCATGAGCTTCTGGCAGAATGGGCAGGGGACAAACGACTCTTGTTCGCACACTTCTACTTCTGGGCCGGCGGTGACCATATGCAGAATTCCCTCGAAGGCCTACAACGTTCCATTCTCTTCGAGATTCTCATTCACCGACCGGAGCTGGTCAAGCAATTGTTCCAAGAAGCATACAAAACTTTTTCACAGAGAAGCTTTGACAGCCCTGTTGACTCACGATTCTTCACAACTGCAACTTTCCAGGAGGCATTCAATCAACTCCTAAATCTTCCGGCTGACCCTAGATATCGACTCTGTCTTTTTATCGACGGATTGGACGAATACGGCGCAGATATGACGTCGGGGTCTCTTCCAGAAACACAAAGGGATGATCTGGCTGAAAGTCTGGCTGACTGGGCGAGTAGCGATCAAGTCAAAATTCTGGTCAGCTCTCGTCCATGCCTAGAATTCAGTTACGCCTTCCCACAAGATCAACGTGTCCATCTGCACCAGTTGACACATGACGACATGATTAAATTCGGCTGTCATCTGTTTGAAAAGTCCCGTGTTCTCCAACTTCCCGGGGTGAAGGAGCGCTATCAGGGTCTTGTGGAAAAGGTTGTTCGCGCTTCGGGAGGCGTTTTCCTCTGGACGGGGCTAACCATTCAGGGATTAATAACTTCCCTAAAAAAACGGGATTCGTTCGAGTCGTTGGAGAAGCAACTGGAAACCACTCCTCGTAATTTAAAGGATTTGTACGACAAAATGCTTTCAACCATCGAGGATCACGAGAAAGTGGCGGCAATCAAGATGATGCTACTTGTTTCCGAGGAAAGAAAATATCTGGGTGACCTGTCACATCCTCGAGGCGTCAATGCAATGGCTATCAGCTGGCTGGAATCCTTGGAGCAGCCGGAGTTTCCCACCAATCAACCATTCGAGATATACAATGAGGACGAATTCGAGGAGAGGAAAAGGTTCGCCGAGGACAGAGTGAACGGCTACACCAGAGGACTCCTGGAAGTGGTAACTTATACACCCAAAAGCCAGGATCATTTTAGTTACTTCTCAGCCCCGTTTCAGCGACACACGGTGCAATTCTTCCACAGGACAGCGCTGGAGTATGTGGCTGAAAGTGACCTCGCAAAAAACGCCTCGTCTTCCCCAACCATGTTCAACCTCGAATTCTACACTCGGTTGTCTTTGACCGAGCTTCATTTCGGATCCTTGCGCGGATGGCTCGGAGTACCATTCCCTTTCAGAAGATATCCTAATATCTTGAGGAGATACCTCTCTACCAAAGAGCCAAGCCGATCCTTAGTTGAAGCATACAGAGCGGCGCTCGAACGGCAGGCAAGACTTTCTGTATGGTGGAAAGTGTGGCTGGATCTTGGTCGCATTGGACCACTCAATCCCCTTTCTCGGCCTGATCCATCCACGTCGTTCGACCATTGGGTAGCAAATGAGGTCGAGGAAACTTACTCTATCCAATATCTCACTGAGAGGATTCGATCTCTCCCACAACTTCTTCGCCCACAGGGTGGTCTGTCTTTGCTTCTCTCAGCAGCTTGCCGCCAAGCAATAGAGAATCGTCGCTTTACTCGTCTTGAACGGGTGAAAATGATTTTGGAGCTTGGTGCAGACCTCCACGATATCACATACTTAAGATTGGGAGGCTATAATCCATTCGAAAAGACAAATTCAATGAAGTCAGTGAAGTTGAGTGTTTGGCAAGCGTGGTGTCTTTACTATGTCATCTTCAAACTCCACACTTGGCGAGAACAAGAAATGAGACGCTCCGTCTCCAAGCACCTTGACATTTGGCAAACACCAGAAGCAAGACGCTCCATTTTCAAGCTCGATACTTTGCAAACACCAGAAGTAAGACGCTCCTCTCCTTGTAATTCAATTTCTAACAATCTTTAAAGGACGAGGATATTGACAAGATACTGGAACTTTTCTTGAAAACCTCTGTTGACTGCGATTGCTACGTTCTCATGGCAGACAATGAATCCCAGAGCACAGAAGAATCAGCTGAGGAATCAGATGATGGAATTTCAGAGTTTAGTGAATCGGAAGCTGATTCGGAATCCGACGAGCCAGCTCAACAGTTCACAGAGCAGCTGCACACTTCCCTATGGACACCAGCAGATAAATGGACGAGAACCAGTACCGACCGACGCCGATTTAAGACTGCTTATGTGGTCTCACTCGGAAATTTTGTCCGCCGAGCAAAGCCTGCCAACTACGAGCAGCTGGAAAAACTTCTCGGCAAAAGCAACCACTCACAAGGATTTTCGACCACAAAACTCAGAGATATTGAGGCTGACCTTGCCACTGACAGGCACCCTGACTTTGAATCCCCCACAGTGCTACCAATAGATCTGGACCAAGCTTTAGCCAATGACAGCACCAAGAGCCCCTGGGACCTGTCGGTCTATTGGATAAGGTGGAAAGATGCGACGATCCCTAGTTCTCTGGAGTTAAGACTCTACTAGATGTTGTCAATCCAGCGGTCGCCACTTTCACTTGTGTAGATTTTCTGAGATCACGGTCAAGTAGCTTGTCGTACCAACACCGCTGCTCCGCGTGGTTATTGCTCCTAGAATGTATCGATTTCAAACCGGTTTGCCCAGACTTGCTCCCCTGTGTTTGGCTTCATGGACCAATTGTACCGACACTGGCTGGAAATGACCAGGTTCCTCATTTTCAATGCTCTGATCCTTCTGAACCTTGATATATGCCACTCGATATTCCTGGGACCAGGTGGATATTTCATCATCGGATGCACCGCTGAGCTTCGCGAAATCTTGCTTGTCTGTATCGCTAAGTGAACCACCAACCGCATCGACTACCAACCTCACGACATCTACTTGCCTAAACCATGACCAACTCACGGTATTCTTGACAGACATCATCAGGGCAGTCGTCAGTAACGCCGCCAGAATGATGCAGACCAAGGCCAGCAGTAGCAGCACGGGCACGTAGGTAATGCGGTAATACTGCTTGTTGACGGTTCCCGTTACATTGTAGTAGTATTCCGGATGTCCTCTTGCGCGAGACGTGTTTTCTGCCGCAACATTGTGAATGATCCGCGTTATTTCTCCAGACGCATAGACGTAGTTCGCCACAGCATATGAAACGTTCCGGGTCGGCAGGCACGCCTCAGCGCGTGGGTGACATGGCTTCAGGGGATCGCGACCGAAAATCACAGTTCCGAGTTGTGGAGGAGCCCAGTCGCCATCGACCTTGACCCGCTGCCAATTGCTGAGCTGAGAAACAAAGGCGGTCTTGTTGTCATCGAAGGAGGTAGCGGCTATGGACCACTGAAGATCCGAAGACCGAGTGTAATTTATGAGGCCCTGTTGTTTGAACAACCCGCACTTCATTCCCCAATATGTCATGGAAGTCACAAATCCAGGAGCGTATCTATCAGAGTAGGTTTCAGATGATGACTGTATGTCGCCGTAGTCCGTGTGGAGTGCCTGCGGATGGATGCCGCTCATCATGTAGACGATGTCAAATTTATCTCCACAACTTGTACTTCCACAGCCCCATGCAGGGAACGCCGAGTTTGGGGGGACGTAGATGGTGCCATCTTCTTGCTCACTGAAATAGGAGTAAGTTGAGGAACCCCAAGTCCAATTCTGAGACACCTCGCTGGTGGCCGTGAGTCGTGCATCGATTATGTTTATGGTTATCTCAACGTATCTGTCTTCCGCAGGCCCGAATTGCATTTGTCTCATGGCACCAGGTACACATTCGGCGCTCAAGCGATAGCCTGGCACACCACTTAATGCATTGACGGACTTGTCAAGATCCGTCATGGAAGCAGATGTGGCGTTTACTCCAACGTATCCATTATCTTCGTCCAGTGTTGCAGGGAAAAGGTTGAGCCCGCTAAGTACATCAGACACGCTTTGAGCTGTGATGATAAAATCGGAATTGCTGAAGCCGTACACGGCCGGGGTTGCTGTCTCCTCTGAGCGACTTTCCGTGCTTTCTATGGTCGCATCACGCAGCAGCCGGAGACTGAAGTCGGCGTTTGATGGGCCGTCTTCGTTGAAAACCTCGTATGCGATCATGTTCTATAACGTCATTGTCAACTTGTGTGCTCAAAAGGCGATACGAAAAGCTTTGGGCACTGTACTCACCCCCAACGCAGAGGAACCCAAGGCGGAGCAAAGAGCTATCCCTCCAAGGGCAGCCAGTCTCCAGGTTCGGCCTCTTAGCACCGCATAATACTGGAAAGGGTCATAGGTACCCCGCGACATCGTGCTCGCCGTGGCCAAAGTGTGCAGTGGAACGCTACGAGCTGACTCGTTGACCGCGCACACGCGTGCGCATGCAAACCACAGTAGGTTCAATCCAGCAAATAACAGCGGAGTTAGCAGCGCACTGCAGACGAAGTCGACAGCTTTGGCCTGTGTCTGTGTGAAGTGACCTCCGATCTCGCTTCCAGCAAGGGATACGAAGATTCGGTCTGTATCAGATGCGATAATAAGCCAGACGGCGAGAGCCATTATGGGAATTAGGGAGCTCAGTAGGACGATCCACATGTGAACAGATGATTTAGTTGAGACATCAGGTATAGTCTTTCGTCCATTCCGAGCCCCAACGGTGGTCCAGTTGCGGAAGCGATCATCAGAAGTTTCTTCTATAGGATCATCAGAAGTTCGGAACAGGGGGCCTTCCATCGGAAGACTTGTTTGGTTCTCGCTTGAATAATTCAAGAGCTGCTGTCCAGACATTTCGTTCGGACTGTGCTCTGAAAAATCGAGTCTTGAGTCTCTTCGGTCTTCTGCGGTATGGTTAAGATGGAACGACAAATGATAATGATATGAAAGGTTCCCGGGATCTCCCGCGTGCAGATCAAAGTTATTCACCTTGGCTGTAAGCTGACGAGCCTGACGAGGCTCGCCCTGACATTGTTGTAAGTCTTCCTACCGAATGTCCTACTCTTCGGTATCGCGTTAAATCCTTACAAAATATTGAACAAATTCAAAATTTCAGCTTTTCTTCGACAACTGAAGCCTGGAAGTCAGTGAAAAAAAAAAGGCTGCTGGGCACAGATGTCCTGCTTTAAAGATGGGAGCGGGAGGCTTGTTGTCTATCGTCTTTCGTTGATTGACCACCTCAGCCACCTCACATGTCTCTGGCACATGGCTGTGCCCCGGCTGAGAGCAAATGAAACAAGAATTGTTCTTTCTGATCTCGGTTGTTGATGTTCCACAGCAGGATACTAGAGTAGAAGAGGATGTGATTGTGTTAGACATTGGGGGCCGCCGAGAAATGATTGAAACCCACTGTTCCTGGGGCCGATTGAAGTTCTCAACGGCACACCGACCGATCCGTCCCTTTCAGAGGATATTTCCAGCAATACAGCTTGAACTAGTGAATAGCATTGAGCATCCTTTGTAGATTAGTATGGAAATACATACAGGGGCTTGAATAGCTCTTTACCAAGGAGTAGACTGCGCATTCAGAAAGTCTGCAGAGAGCCCCCACTCATAGCCCATTCGGCTTGAACTCAGCCCACATACGGCCCCCATATAGGGCCTACATAGTCCCATCTGCACAATTAAATATGGCCCCCTTTTGAAGCCTACCAGACGCCTCCAGCTCTGTCTTCTGGTGATGCTAAATGGCGGGAATACCCATCCTGCATTCACCTTTTCACCAGGAGGCGCACCCAGGACACTTCCTTTGGCCGACTATTCTAATTGTGCAAACACATCAAATCAGGAACAAGAGAACGGGACCTCGGAACATCCCCCCCATAATGGTACAACAACGTATCTAATTCCAGTATTCGATATCGGCGATCGACAAATGGATGGGGGGCGGGGGCTAGGAACTACGAGTCTGCCTTTTGCCCCGCTCTTGCTGAAGGAAATTAAACTTTGAGTTGAGGCCCGGGTAAGCATTATCCTCATAGGAGCTGTGCCGATCGATGTACGTATTCTTCACAAGGCAACACAACCCAATGCTTTCTGTTATCTACCCGACATCGATCAACCTCCGCCCGGGTAAGCATTATCCTCTTTGGGGTTATGTCATTTAATGTACCCATCTTTCACAAGGCAGCATAGTCCAATGCATTGTTATCTATACTTGATCAACCTCCCCGCATCCAGAGTTGATATCGTGTCACTCATGTCACCTCGACCACCAATCACCAACTGTATGTTACCCGGTAACCTTGGCAGCGTCGGGAGTGTCCTGAGCGACCTCAGTATCAGTATATATCGTAATGTTAGGATTTTGAACATCATCTTGGAACCCATTCAGACCTCTTGTTACTCTCCCCAAGATCGCATACCGCCATCATCATGCCTATTTACCTGAGTATGCAACGGGTGCGTTTCTCAAGCCCGGATGCCTATGAGAAATTCAAAGTCCTCTTTGCCGACACCCGTCGTCATCTGATGACACTACCCGGCTTTCTCCATCTCACCTGGTGGGAGCACCCGGATGACCGGAGCTGGTACAACGAGTGCAGTTTCTGGACCAGCCGTGGTGCGTTATACGATTGGCACAAGAACACCTACCACAAGTGCTGCAAGTCGTGGGCCGCCAACGGCGCCATCATGGAGGATATCATTACCAATTTTGAGCTCGTTGGGACGCGGCTGTTGCGCATTTGCCCTGTTTGCAACCATACGCAGGACAAGAAGTATGACCTCGCCCAGGAGCAGGCGGTGCTGCGGGAGCAATGTCCCCAGTGCCAGTTCCATTTCCCAGTCTTGGAGGAACAGCCCTCTAGCTTTGCTGTCTTCAAGGATGCGATTATGCCATCGGCAGCAGATACAGAGAAAAAGGGAGAACAATGAGGGGTTCAGTTGCTTAGTTAGTTACTTGATTATACTCGTTCATCAATCATGCCTATCTGCAGATTGAGGGTGGGTTCCGTGGGCATCTCAGGGGATTCGGACTGATTGAGTATATCTTCAAATTGTTTGATAGCTCTTAGCCTGGTTCTACCTCCAAGCCATTTCTTCGAAGTTTTCAGTGAAGATGTTTTCAATATGGAAAGTTGCCAGGTTGGAAATGATAACATATGTCTCTTGCCTTTTGGATATCACTATACAAACGAGGCCATGCCAGTATCTATGGTGCAGGACCTCAAATGTGACGACATAGGCTCGAATCCTTCTTGATCAACAGCTGTATCAAGTCAATATTGTGAAAAATGACAACCCGAAATCTCGCAAGGATCACCCAAGTATCTAGATTGTCATTTGCATCCCAGATTGACGGCTTGAAGTCAAGTGGGTGCCTAGTTCCGGCATAATTCACGGAAGGAGTTAGCGTAGGAGCCAAGACCAGGCAGATCACGGTGGAACTGTGTTTTATTGTTGGTCTACAATGGGCTATATAGCTCGAACCAACAACGCCCTTGACAAAACCAGTCGTCTGCATTGCTTCCTTTCGCCAACCACTTGCTATGAGCTTCAATTCAAGATGATCAGCGAAGACGGTCATGCCTACGAGCACCCGCTAGCAAGGGAACACCTTTCTGTCCTCAAAACCCTTCAGGCCGAGGGCCAGACGGTGGGCGCCCGTGGCCACCATATGCAGGTGACAAGCTTCTTTCACTGGGGTTTTGTCATCTACCGCTGCGACTACTCGGACGACAATCTCTTTGACAGGTTCATCGACCACCTCCGGGAGCAGGCCGAGAGACATCACCGACACTGCCACCAGGACCGCACCACGGGCCTATACCTCCGGTGGACGATTATGCAGGACCGCGAGACCCTGGACGGGGGGACCAAGGACCAGGTGCGGCGGCGTTTTGTCGAGTGGCGGGATGGCCTATCGGTCGAGCGCGACGGGCCCGGCGCCGACCACCGCATCACGCCATACCTGCCTCGCTTCGAGTACTGCGTGCACGTCGGCAGGGACAGCCTCGACAGCCTCAAGGCCCATGAGGAGGCCCTGGGGGCCGGGATGAAGAAGCATGAGGCGCCACCGGTATTCTTTGCCATTGTGCAGGCTGAGCAGAGGCCCGCTGGGTTGCCGGAGGGCTATGATCCTGACGATGAGGAGGAGGAGGATGAGTGTGATGAGGATCCTACGACGGCGCCACGTGAGATCGAGGGATACATAGATCAGGACGTGGGGTGGATGTATGTCCCCGCGGACGATTTGGTCACTCTTTATGAGGAGCTGCACACTGACCAGGCGTGGTATTACCTGTACGTGCGGCCTCCAGAAATCGTCAAGTTCTGAGAATGATGCGCAGCAATTGCACTGCGCGTTGATATTGGTGTTTCAGGCCCGCACATGGGTCTGGATCATCCCATAGGTCTTTGTGAGGCAAGCGTAGCTGTCGCCGTGTACCAGCCAGCGTGAGGCACCCGTCTCGTGGAGGCACGTCGGAGCTGTAGGGAGACAGGAGCCAGCAATACACATCAAAATTATTGAAAAATACTCCAACATGGGCCAAAATAGTCCCAGCATCCATCAAGGAGCTCAGCTCGCCAGTATGGCGCTGCCCATTCACCAACAGGTTGCAGTACGCGCGACTACCTGATCACTATCCGGAGTTCCGGAAAGGCACCGGAAGGCTCGCGGACTAGGTACCTAGCGGTACCTATGAGACTGTCGGTCCGGTGCAGCAGACATCTGGATATAGCCAATCACGGAGGCGACAGCGCAGACCGCGTCACAGGTATTACATGCGTCTGGTGGCACGTTCTACTCATACGCTACCGACTGACACCTCGATGGTGTGGGAGGATTGGCATGTCAGACTAGGGTTGGGACTCCCGAGGTCTGCGTTGAGCTCCCCCTCCCTGATCGACACCAATGGGACAACTGATATCAACAACACAGTCCGACACAGTCCGAGGTGATTGCAACTTCATTACCATGACCCCGCTATGAGTCGATTTGACTTTCAGTCCAGCCCAGAAAAAGGCAAGCGACTACATTGTCACGATAAGCATCGCATGATCGAGCTGGCTGAGCATAGGATTGACATGCGCCCTTCAGTCTTCGTAGCTCCCGGCACAGTCATATAACGGTCCAAAGAAACCTATCAATACTTACACGAGATGATTGAATGATACTGCTCGAGAATCGTGCTGTACTTTCACATACTCTCAACGTATTGATATCTCGCCACATGCCCTTCAGAGTTGCACAATGGCTCAACCCACTACCCACGTAGTCCACCATGGCCTTCAGTCCTCACCCAGCAGCGAGTGGGTCCCATTCACATGGACGGAACCGAAGCTTGGGGAGCAAAGTCAAGGCGAAGTCTTTATCACGCGGCCCTTCGGGGTATCTGGAAAGCTATCCTCCGGCTTCTGGAGGATGTGCGCCACCTCGCCGGGGGCCAACCCCGACGGCTCCAACAAGAGCACCTATTCGTCACCCCTCGGCGACGAGACCGCGTGTGTCATCGACGGTTCGGCCACCCTGACAGTGGTCTCCACCGGCGAGAAGCATACCGTCGGTCCAGGAACCATAATTAGCACGCCCAAGAACCTTGAGGTCCGGTGGGAGATCGATGCGCCCTTCTTCAAGAAGTGGTGGTGCATATGGGACGGGAGCACGCCAGCGGCGGACCCTCCCACCACCATAGGGATCAACCACGTCAGCGACAACCCCCCTGAGTGGACTGAGTACCACTTCAACGAGCCTAAGGAAGGGCCTCAGGTCGCTGGAGAGCTCTACTTCATCCGGAACAGTGGGTGCACTGGTACCATGTTGAGCGGCGTCTGGCGCTGTGGCAAGGGAATCGCTGGGACGGACGTCGGCCCGGATGGTACGTTGACTACACCGTATACCGGGACGCTTGGTGATGAGACGATCTTTCTTCTGGAGGGGGAGGTAGAAGTTACCGAGACGGAGAGTGGGAAGAAGCACTCGTTCAGGGCAGGTGATGCTATTGGGTTGACGTCGGGGATGCACGTCACGTGGGTCTCGAAGGGGCCATTTTGTAAGAAGCTCTGGGTCATTACTCGTGATGCTCTTCCCAATGAGTGAGGGTCTTCGTCCATAGTGAATTGATTTATTTCTTGTTATCTTATTTAGGCCCGTGAGATACCCTTCGAATGATTTGGAATTTGCATGATTTCCTAGGGATATACTTGTCTGTGGGGACTGTGCCTGTGACAACCAACATCTTGGCCTTCTAGGCCTTGGTCTCCGCTACTTGGACCATCCAAATGGTGAATATGGTCAACCTTAGCGCCGTCTAGCTACTCCACCGGCAACCAAGAGCCACAGCCGTCGTGAGCAACAGAATTCCGATTCACCCAGAGTCATATCTAATAACATGAAACTTGGAAAGAGTTTCGGAGCGGGCAGCGAATGAGACAATCCCTCCCACGCTTTTTTCGAACTTTATCTCAGAATTATTTCGTGGCAGACATGAATGTCACCATTGTGCATATCAACGAGCTTGAGGTTGACCTTACAAGTATACACATGTGCAGGAAAAGGCTGCCCTTTGTGCCCCTCTGTGCTCTCCTGTGCTCCCCTCCCCGAGCGGTGGGAGGCGCAGTGTTGAACCCCGTCCCGTGCAGAAATTGCCGAATTTGCGGACCTGGTTCGTGATATATAGTTGGAAGATTGTTTGAGCCTTGAATTGATGACGATAATCTTAGTATCAGTTAGCAGCGATAAACCCGACCGTAGTGATCATTTTACTGTGTGGTTTATTGAACAATGGGAACCCTTGCTTCTGGATTTCATTCCAACTCCCAATGATATGAAAGTAGAGCCTAAACAATAGTCGCTATGTGAAGTAGGTCAGATAGTCGCTCGTCAGTGAGATTGAACTCGCTGGTAGGGGGTATGCCGGGCTCCAGCCCCATTCTTTCTTCCACGATTGACATGAGTGATCCGTCGCCGTATAAAGATTGCCCGATCGATGTTGTTTGCATCCCGGCAAATGCCACACCGACTCTTTGGAATGAGTCTTTACCATCACGCCCATCAGACCTCCAAAGTAACAACCCTTCAATCCACTCAGCCCCAGCGGCCGCCCTGTCCGCATAGACGTCGCCCTCGGACGCTTCTGATCTACGTGTCGACCACTCTCCATCACTGTCAACCCCTAACGTTTCTGTCCCAGTGTTGGTCATATTTGCATTTTTGTCGCCCCCCAATATCTTGGGGCCCCAGCATCGAGATGCTGCGTAGCAGACTGTGACAAACATGATAAGAAGATCGTCATCCCCTGTCTGTGTCTTGCTCAACCGGTCGAATGATTCCTGATCCACTGCAGTATCCTCATCCCAGTAGACACCAAGGCGATTATTGTCACCAAGCGAGAACGGGATATTGCCTTCACCGTCCGCCTGCACTTCCGCAATGCATTGCTGAGGCCATGACTGCCAACCTGACGATGAAGGTACACGAGATACACGAATCCAACCCCCCAATCCTCTAAGTGTCAAGGTTGAACCCGAGAAATTGTAGAGCTTAGTTGCATCTTCGGAATAGATCTCAACGTCAAGACATTCACTTACGAAGAAATGCCTGCGATCCTCGTAGTCGCAGTGTGGGTTCATATAGATTTCCGCGTGAAGGCTGATCCAGGACCAGGTAGGAGAGCCGTGAGCAGCAAGCCTGTAGCGATCTATGAAAGGTTCCCCTCTCAAAGATCTCCAGCAGACCTGACGGAGAAGATCATGCTTCCATAAGCCAGCGAGATATTCGTCCGATGTCTGCGACTGAATTTGGGTGACCAGGCCTGACAGGGCGATTGCCTTATCAGAAGCAAATGTCAGATCGCAGGCCGAATACCTTCTAACTAGTTCATACCATGCATCACGGACTTTCTCCTGGCTGTCAAAGAACAGGCTAGGCTTCCTTGGGGGTCCATGTGATGTCAACCAATTATCGGGTTGCAACAGACCCCTCGGTTGTTGCTCACAGGCAATATTTTCATTGCACTCCCAGTAGACCTGGTTTCCCAAGAAGCACAATTGTCTCCGCGCCAAATAGCGTTCTTGCGTAACCCAAGCCCGACGAGTCAAGGGCGTGAGCCAGGAATTGCTGGGTGACGTGCTGGCGGTGCACATGGCGTATCTCTTGACATCTTCTTGCCCTTGTGTCCAAGATACAGCTGTAGCGGAAAGCACAGCAGGATCTCTTGCCCCAAAACAGCCGGCTGTGCCATCTTTTGCTACCATCGCAGCAATGTTGCACTCAGCATTGTTGTATATGGATCCCATAAGTACAGATTGCTCTTTCCAGTCATCAGCATCACCCTGGATAATGCATAATGAGTCTATCCATAAATGTCTGTAGCCGAGTTCGAATGTCACCTGGACTGCATCGCGATAAGTCTGCGGTAAAATGGAGCAGTCCGATGCTTGTTGGAGCGTATGGTAAGTCGAGCTTGTCAATTTTAAGTGTTCGGAACTGCCCCAACAATGGCTTAGTGTCAAGTACGACAGTGGTTGCTGATCCGCAGTTTCGACAACCTTCCATTTCAATTCGGATCCGTTCGAGCCTCCTTGTATCTCAACGAGCCTTCTTGGATTGAAGTTTGATTGCTTCTCTATCGAGTCGCACAGACTGTGACGATGGAGACAATTCTGCAACCACCCGAGCCACAGCTGAGGCATTGCTGCCGTCGTCCTCCCCTGAACATCAAAGTTGACGTCTGGTGATTGCGGATCACGAGAATTCTCTAGAGGATGAAATATGAAAGAACAGCTTTTCTCATAGTCCATGAGGTATAGGTCGCTGTTGTAAAAGAAAGTCATCGTTTCATCTGAGCTGCGTTGGACGAAAATGACACAACTTCCGATATCTGGAGACTCGGGTCTCAAGGCCTTTGCGAGCTTCTGGGTAAACATGTTTCCCACCCATGCATCGGGATAATCTCGCCTGATCGTCTCATTAAAGGATTGCCTTTGCTCGTGGAGGTCGGAAATATGGAGCTCAAACATGGCATAGGATTGTGGCACTGCATCAATAGTCTCAAACTTCTGAAAGTGATTTACCGGTCGCGCAATATGATACCAAAGCTGTCGGCAGGACATACAGCCTATTCGAACGGAATCATAGAAGCTGCGCAGACTGTGATGAAGTTCGACGGAAAGTCTGTCTCGATCAGAGAGCAGTGCCTCCACTGCTGTTTGGCAAGGCTCGCAAAGCATTGTATCGATAGGCGTCTGGGGTAACTGGAAATGCAAAAGGACAAGGGCAGTGGCAAGCCGAGAGCAGGGAAGGAGAGAGCAGATTTTTGCTTTGTAGTGAGCGGGAAACGATTACCCCGAGGGATGCCTGATTACTGATATTTGAGCATCTGCGCTTTATTACCTAGATCATCTTGTATATGTACATTTTGGGGAGTTTCCTGTCCTGAATCTGTACACCGGCTCCGGAAGGAAAATCTGCTAGTGTCATGTAGTTGGACATATTGGGAAGTTTCAGTACGTAAGGCGTGGCTATCTGACAGCTGCATGAGTTAAGCAGCTTCCAAACGTGGAAACCATTAATTGGTCATCTGCAATGTCTCAATTTGCTGGCACATACCGGAAGTTATTACTTGCAGTGTCAATTCCGATATTCATGTGTCTTGAAATGCGTCTTCTGCCAGCTTTGAGGCTTACTGTATGAAAAATATACCGCTATGGCTATCGAGCCGGCGGCCTCTCAATGTCTTGAGTGGTGAAACTTGCCTACGGAAAAGGAAATTTCTGCACAGTGGTTCCTGGAACAGGCAGCTCTTCGGAACGTCTTCTAACAGTGATTAAAACTGTGAAGAGCAATGAACATTTGGTGGCCGTGGAAAGGTACGATTGGCTGACAAACAGCATTATCGTCGAGACAGGTTATTGAACACTAATTGTTGTGGATAGCATCAGACGTTGATCACATGGACTTTTGCTTTGAAGTGTTGCAACTGAAAATTTGGAGCCAGCAAAAAAATAATATAAACCATGGGTTGTCTATGCGGATCCCAAAGTTCATGATGTGCAGTCAACTGGGTGTTGATACAGAAGCGATGCTAAATACATATTCAATGCTCAGGAAAACGATACAATAGACTCAGAGAAATTTGTGTTTTCCTCGTAGAATAGAAAAGCACTGTCAAAGCTGCGCATTGATCAGAGAATAAATAAGACGTACCCTATAGATTAATGTTCCCAACCACATAACATACGATTCGGAACTCGACCAAACTATACGGGTAAGCACACGTCGGCATGGCCCGCTCGCATGTTATGATCGAAAATATTACGAGAGACGTCTTCTACTAAAGCTCTGGCTCACGACCAAGCCCTCTCGCATATTGTGCGATTCTTAGTTGTGCCTACTTCGATCTCCTGCATCATGAATCCGGCAACATCCTGGCTAATACCACCACTGCGGTCAATGCTCATGCTCTCGCCGTTTGAACTATGCTCCTCCACATCAATCACAGTCGTCGCTCGGATGCCGAATTCTTCCTCATCTTGTCCGCGGCGGTAACTCCTACTGCCGCCGACACCAGACTCGTTTCCGCTAGGGCGCGGAGACTGGACCCGGGAGCCCATCCATGCATAGACAGGCTTCAGCAAGGTATTGAAATTGGGGAGGCAGGCGCAGATGATGCCTACGTAGAGCTCAAGGCCAGACCAAGTCCCGACGTCGATAAAGTCCGCTTTGCATAGCAGAGTTAGACCACGGAGCGGTAGGCGCGATAATTAGAGTTGAGAGTATCAGACTGGAAATAGAAACGCCGCGACGTACCGGTTGGGTTTGATGATAAAGTAAAACGGTCGATCGTGGTGAGGCGATATAGGCTGACGACGAGAACACTGAAATTAAATAATTGCAGTTAGTTGGGGAGCTTAAGCCGTCCAGTCTGATCAGTAACGAACTCACAATATTCCAAAAGCGAACATGATGCTAGACAAGATCCTTTTCCGCAAAGAAAGCTTGAGCTGCATAAGAAAAGGAACAGGAATGAGCATGATCCAGACATCAGTGGCTATGTCAATTATTGCGCCCGCCCAGAAGAAAGCATGGATGCTAATACAGTGGCCCTCATGCTCACCGTCCCACGAGTCCCAGAAGTGTTTAATTGGTGTACAACCAAAAATTATTGAAAAGTCAAAGGCTATGCACATCGCAATGACCAATCCAGTAGTGAGTCGTATAAGCCGTCGTGCCAAAGGGATATGGCCAAAGAGGCGGTAGTAGAAGAGCAGGAGGGATAATCGTACGAAGTGGCGGCTGGTTATGTATAGCACGAAGCCACAATACAGCATCTTGAACATGAAAGTGATATTGTCGAATGGTACAGCCCAGAAGTCGGTTCCCAGGCCAAGGGGCCGTACTACATTGCAACTGTCAGCTCGGAACAACGCCTTAATATTGTAGGGGTGAACAACTAGATTCTGATAAACTTACTTGTGCACGCGATGGTGGTGAATGCGACGCAGCCTAGCTGGAAACAGATCAAAAATGAAGATGAGCATACACGGTACTTAGCTTGAAGACAATTTAAACGGATACTCAAACCTACAAAAGACAAAGCGATCATAAAATCATCCCACCAGACCGGATACCCCGCCTTCAACCTCGCGACAACACGCAACAACACAGAAATTGCACCTAGAGCGGTCAGGGTCATGAAGAGAGGGACATAAGATGGCCCGATATATGGAGAAATTCCACAAGACGTGGAAGTCAAGTTCTTGGTCGACAGCGCTTCGCGAATGGTGCAACTGTCTTCGATGCAGGCTGAAGCTTGCGCGTTGAGGCTCTCATCTTGGCAGACACAGGCTTGGTCCGAGATTGCACAGCTTGAGTTCCCAACTGCAATAATCAAGCATGATATCTGTGTGCGGGGTTTCAATACTTAGGAGAGCCTTTGGTCAACTGTTGTGGATGTAAACTCACGGCGCATTGAGGCAATGTGGAAGCAAGGGTCATAAGACCGGACATGGTAGCAAGAGGGGTTCCAAGTAGCACCGGACTTGCATACTGTCTCAGATTTTGAACAAGGACCTGACTGGCACGAGATGACCAGGTGACCTTCACCTTTATATGACTGGATGGGACTCGCTGACTATTACCCGACGCATTCTGCGTGCATGCGGCTGAGCCTGATCGGACTTGGTGCTGACCGGTATCCAACAGAGCACTAGCTTGCCGGATATAATATTGGGAGCAGGCAGGCTATATGCACGTTGTGAATAGCGCGACTGTTGGTCTCACAAAAGGTTGGTGACACGACAGTTTTCGACGATTACTAAGTGACATGCATATCACTGTGTGTGGAAAACGAAACGCTACCCCCCCCTTGTCAATTTGGTTAGCCGCCCGCACACACACTAAAAAAAGCCTCTTTTCGCGCGCGCGACTACGCAGTATTTGCGCTGCTTCTTTCCCCCTCCTTAATTTCCCCCTGGCTTTCCTCCTCTCCTTTTGTGAGTATTTCTACAGTGCGTGCAAGCTGTTTAAATGCATCAACTGCGCGCCTTATAAGAGCTAGGTACTCATCTCCTTCCCTAACTTCCTCCTGGGTTTGAGCTGGTTGGCGAAGAAGGCGCTGGATTGCTTGAATTGCTTTAGTTGCTTCCTCTGTTTGTTGATTTTTGCAAAGGCAAAGTGCTTCTTGAAGAGGCTTAATTGCTGCGAAAGGAAGAGGTCTACATTTGTGATTGCTACGTGCACACGCAGAACAACGACCTCTTCTTCCCTTCTGATTATGATAGCGGTGTGAATGATCACGAGCGAGGCGAGAGATATAAGGTGCGCACTAAGTGCGAAGAGAGCGTGAAAACGCTACGTGGGCGCGCTTGGGAGGAGGGCTTGCCATTATTTGGAGAGTATGCAGAAGGAGCAAAAACGCTGCGCTGGCGCGCGCGCGAAGAGGGCATTTTTATGCGTGAAGGGGGCTGACTGACTCGAATTGACCAGGGGGGGGTAGCGTTTCGTTTTCCACACACAGCAGCTTCGGACCCAACACTGCCTCACTACCCCAGTCGCCGCCCCCAGTGGCTCCACGACAAATGCTCAGACAGTCAGACAGTGCATATATAATGGGGCACAGCTGCTGGCTACCCACAAAAGGCCTACCAGTCTTTGCAAACCACATATCAGCTTGTTTCAAAAAGGCGCCCTAATTAGCCGGTCACTCATTTCTGAAAATAGACGAATTTTATGGAGTCGTTCAAGTTCAGTCACTTCTGCATATGCATATTAATGACCCACTCGGACCTTTGCTGATAATAGCGGCTGAAGAGAGCATGTCCGGGTCAAGTCCGAAGGCCGACCATCGTTTCTGCGGACTGCAAAATCCATTTTTTGATGCAATACTCTTCAACCAAGGCGTACCAGTACTTTAACATCAGCAATGCTTTGGAACAGCCGTTGGCGCCACGAGGGTGCTAGACAACAGAAAGGATCAGACCAGACCCATTCCTAACCTCAATAAAGATATTGCGATGAATTCGTAATTCCGCCTTCATGGACGTGAGCTATACTAGTATTTTGGGTGTATTCACTTGAAATGATGAGTTCTAACCATACAAGAATCATCGGAGCCACCCTCCGTCAACTCAAGCGGCCTCTGGATCGGCGTCTTCTGGAGTCCCAGAGCTATCCTGGCCCGGATTGACTTCTTCATAGTGTGCCCACTTGACAAAGCGATAATAGAGAGCCGCCAAGCACGCCCCCATAACAGGTCCAAGCCAGTATATCCAATGATATGTGGGAAAGCTTCTCGCGGCCACGGCACAACCAAAGCTACGAGCAGGATTCAACGAGCCACCCGTGTAAAAGACACCTAGCACGTCGGTCAGTATTGTGATACGTGTTCACCTGTCGACACGAGCAGGCATCGAATTACAGGTGTGGGTTCGCGCTTACCAGCAAGCTCGCATATAAAGAGAGCCAGCCCGATGCCGATGGGGGCAAGAAATGTGTCCTTCGACTTTTCGGCTGCCAGCATGAGAATGACGAAAACCAGCTCCGCCGTCATAAACATTTCGATGAATAACCCCTTCGCTGTGGTCGTCTCCGCTGATAGCAACGTATTGACTGAAAAGATCTCATTGTTGAACATTGCCGCAGCCAGACCACCGGCGCACATGGACGCCAGCAGCTGCGCTGGAATGAGAAAAGCCGTCCGGGTCCACGGTAGCTGTCCAGAAAGGCTTAGACCGAGAGACACCTACTCGTGCGAATTGTTAGGGAATCAATCCATCTTCATGGCCTCAACATCAGAAAGGAACTTACAGCTGGATTGAAAAGCCCGCCACTGATTCGATAGAATGCCCAAGCATTAACGAGCAATGAGAAGCTGTAGATGAGGGAAATGAACACGACGGTCTCACTGCTGGCACCTCCGCCTGTTCCAGCTGGGGATGCCGCTTGGGTCAGCGCCATCAACTGCCCGCCATAGCCGAGCCAGAGGAAGAAAAACGTCCCCACGAACTCGCCAGATGCCGCAACGAGATGACTCCCCAGGACGCTGATATTCCCGCCCTGCACATGCGGCTTGCTCCGAGCGCGGTGAATCCAGCTCTCCTTCGCTTCTGGGGCCATTTCCAACGCAGGTCCTTCGTTCCTCTTCCGAATCTGCAACTGGAACTCTGCAACTCGAATTGCGTCTGCAGTGGTGATAAATGAAAACTTTGGTGGCGGGGACGCGTAATTGATATCATACCCACGTAGACAGGAGGACGGAAACGGAATGGGGCCCATGAGATCAACGACTCCGGATTGGCCCTAGTGCATTCAATGCACCGCCCGTCGCGAGGGCCCAAGTTGCCTCATAGCGCTGCTGTTAGCACCCGCGTGGCTTGGGGCTAGCAAGAGCCGCCTCGTGTATGGGATAAGGGGCTGATACTCAGCTAGCCAAGGTTGACAGAGATTCGTGGGCGTTGGGGCGCCATTGCTAGCCGCAAGGGAATTTGACGTCAGAGTTTCAGTGCCTCCATTCAAAACAGTTATGGTGGAACATCGGCACTGATTGATGGCGGAATTCACGGCAATCTTCATCCCCGATCAGCAAAAAAGAACAATATCACAGTATGATGCTGTGAGCGTGTATACAGTGTCGTGGCTACAATACGTAGTCAACGAAGTCTGTATGAGCAGCACGCGGCGGCAGCGCCGCCGTAGCGACTATATTGATTCTGCCGATCTTATGTGAAGAATTATCGAAGCCGGCGATGAGAGTCGGGATCATCAAGGGTTCCATGTTTTGCGAATCAGGGCATATCCAGGATGATACACCTAGGTGCGCAGGAGCAAAGCTTGCTGCGAGGCGGGAGGAACCCAACCATCTGAAATACATATATTGCTTCTCGGCAGAGACTTATGGTATTCTGACGATATTCCGTTGAGGATCGCAGATATGTATGGCAAAATAAAACGTAGCTGTTGAGACACATATGTCATGGAACCCATAGCCAGCGTCTCAGAAGTGACAAGTTAATTGTCTCTACTAGAAAGCACTCTGCAGTCCTTGTTGAGAAGCAGCGTCTGAGGAAAGGCTTATCCATCAATCTACATCTAGACTCTCAAACAATACGAAATGTGCTGTGAATTTCCTAATTCTGCTTGCAGTACAGTGCAGCATAGACACTTTTAGCCAGCTTTGGATTGGCTCCAGCATCCCCTTCCCCTCCTTCTCATTGAGTATTAGACGCTACACATGTACAAAATGCAGCGCCAAGCTGCAGGTTGCTCAAAGCGTCCATGGGTCACCCAAGGCGCACTTCCTAAATTTGGAGAATGTCACCCCCGGCCGCTGAAAAAGCTTTTCATTTCGCATTGTGGTCTCCATTGGGCTTTGTCAAACACTTCGTACTTCATCGAAATCAGTCAGGAAGATCAGGCAAGCTGGGAGTCTGAGAGCAGAGGCGAAGACACAGTAGTTAAAGCCTCAATCTACATTGCCAGAAATAGGTGTCCAGGTGTGAGCTGCTGTGCAACACCATCTGAAAAATTGTTTGATTCCAAAGTTGAAAGCCAGCGACTGCAGCATGTGACCACTCAGAACGTGAGTTGATATGCCGCATATCAGTGGTAACAAGAAATGGACGTCAGCAGGCATAGCGCCAAGAGCTGCTCGTAAGATGTGTTGCTTAAACGGGCTGACCGGTCGCGGAATGGGCCACCCCCTGATGCCCTGTTGAGGCTCTATAGAGTCATCGACAGGGGGCTCTTAACGGGAAAGATAAGCTGTTATAAGGAAGCCGCCGGACCTACCCTGCTGGGCCAAGGAAGTTGAACCATGATCTATCTATAAATCAATCTGCCATCCATGAATGCTGGTACATCCTAATCACACCCTGGCGTCTACGAAGTTGCAGTTTGCAGTCTATCAATCACCAGACATTCTCTCTTTACAGCTTACCTACACGAAGATACTATTTCCACTTCACAAGGCCATGGTAGACGTTGTCGAAAACGCCGCGAGCTATACTCTCGGTATCAGTATCTCTTCCAAGCTCGAGAAGATGTTCGACGACTCTGAAGAAAAGGCACGTACTCGATTGACAATTCGATTGCCAAGCCACGAATTTGCCGATTGCCTTAGAAGGAAATTGAAGCATGTCAAAAATACCAATGATAAGCACGTCTTCCCTGAAGAAACCGTCACGTTGAAGAAGTGCGAGGTGTCTATCATCCTGCCACTCTGCGTTAAGAAAGTCGAGGTCGGCGCGGACGGGGCTATCCTTGTCTTTGACAACGGGCAGACCGCCAAAGATTGGGGGAAACATTCTCAAATATGGTCGAAGAAGCCAAAATCAGGTCCAAAGGGAGCCCGGCTTAGGATTCCATACAATTGGACTCATTCAGAGCTCGAAAAAGCCGTTCGTCATTCATCATAGTCACACTGGGCCAGGGAAGGCTTGACCATCTTTGGACGAGTTACGCATATCGGTTGATACCTTGGTTGTATGAAATCAATTTCCAGGAGAGGGAGCAGCAAATAGTCCCTCACCCTCGTACAGGCACGGAATACTGAGCGTATGCGTCAACTCCCGGAGAGGACGAGGCAAGGGCAACGTGGAGTGGTCTGGGCAGGATTACATCTAGAGTTCTTCGGGTTTATAATTAAGCCAGATTCACAAGACGGATTCGTATCATGACAACCAACGCGGCCTGGATGTGACTTTGCAAAATCACGTGAATGTGTTGATGAAGTCTGAGCCTTGCATATGGCACAACCCACCCACCTTCTCCGCCCAGGACATGCCCCAGGCATCGCTGACGATTTATAAGTACCGTTGGGAGTTCAGTGTCGCTTTAAAGCTCTTTAACAAGAGCGTTTTTCACTTATGCTATAACATGACAGAATCCTGTGTTTACAAAGACGGTGTATTCCCACCACTTTTATTCGTGGATGATAGTTGCTGGCTTGACTCTCCGAATGAGTCAGGGTATAATACCACGGCAATACAATAAAATGTTGACTGGGGCACAAGTGCGTAAAAAAAAGGGGTGCAGCTATCAATGCATGCTGGAAGGCTGACAGATGATCTCTATAGTTTGGCTCTGTCAATGCGCAAATCACCGCAATGCCGACTTCCTAAACAGTGGATTGAATAAACATGGGACAACGTTGCTCTCTATTTTGTGAATGGCCCTAGAGCTCGGATGAAATGCCACATGCTAGGTTGCGTTGAATGCCTAGGTAGCTGCCCCACTTTAAGGGTAGATCATTCACTGTTGGCGGGCCGCTTCAAAGTTTAATTCGTGCCTTCGCGGAGACGTCGGATCTGACCAACTCGTGGTCCTCACGACATCCTCACCTCAACAAGCCGTTGAGCGCGGTACATGCTCTTGTGACCCTCAAATCTTTTAAGTCTTTTTGAGGTCAAGCACCAGTACCCATGATGAGTGTCAACATAAGAACCAGCATCGTAAGACGTCGAGACTCGAAATTCGACCTTCCCATTCACCAGGATCTGGAGGCTAACACGTTTGGCAGCTCGTGGTGTTGCTTGCGCCTCTCGCCGCCTTGCTGGCTGCACGAGTTCGTGTACTCTCCTTGGCTTACTTCAATGCCCAAGTACGGATGCCCAGGCACGCAAACTTCAGCTCGTACGAGGTCAAGTTCGCCGACCAGATTCGGAATTGCGAGGATGCTGTTCTTATCGAGACCAGGGGCACAGCACTCCTGGCATGTGATCCGGGCCGAGAGACATGGAACACGGTCATGGTACGTATCTAACACACACCTTCCTCTTCATACAAGTCTGACCAGCAGCAGGGTGACTTCGTTGACAGCACCGAGCCTGACCCCAATGCTGAGCTCCATGCCTGGGACTACGGAGACTCCACCCTATCCGACGACAAGGCTCTCATGCGTATCAAGATTGATGGGTTCGACTCAGAACTCCGCACGATAGGGTTTGAATACGATGAGCCCAGCTCGACGCTCTTCATCACAAACCACGGACGGCAGGGTTCCCGAATCGAGCAGTTCCATCTCGACCTCGATACTCTAACAGCAACACACGTCCGCACCATCGTCCACCCGCTGATCACCATCCCGAACTCCATCGCCGCGGTCAGCGGCTCCGAGTTCTATGTCACGAACCAGCACCACTTCACCGCCCGCGAGCACCCCCTCCTATGGGCCATGGAGACGTACACCGCGCCACCGATTGCGACGGTTGTGCACGTGCACATCCTAGAAGACGGCACCGTCGACGCAGCGGTAGTGGCCCGCCAGGCCTACCCCAACGGCGTCGTGCTGCTCAACGAGACTACCGTCGCCGTCGCGTCCTCGAGTAAGCGCACTGTCAACTTGTACACCGTCTCACCCGCTCAAGCGCCGCAGCACCCGAGCCTGGAGCTTGCCGACAGCTTCTGGCTTCCCTTCCTGCCGGACAACCTCGCCGTATCAAAGAGCGACGGCGCCTTGCTCGTCGCGGGACATCCGCATCTCCCAAGCCTGGGTAAATTTGCACGCACGCGGCGTATTTGCCACCGCCCGGAGGTACTCGAGACACAAGACCAGGAGACGCAGGCCATGTGTGCTGAAACAGGCGCCGGCTCGTGGGCGAGCGAATGGACACCGGAAGGTGGGGTGACGCATATATATGCTGGGTGGGACTACCCGACCAGCGCGTCGGTTGTCAGGGACAAAGAGAGGCGCTTTGGGATCGTAGCAGGGCTTTATGCCAAGGGCCTGCTTGTGTGGCGGGACTGATGAATCATATCGGGGTGGTGTGAGTTTCGATCCACTATTGATTCTGTGACGGATGGCGAGCTTAGGAGTGATGTGAAGAGACCGGTCTAGGGTTTTCGCAGATGAAGAAATAACTGTAGCGAGCTCAGTTCACCAGCCGGAAGCCAATTTTCGAGAAAACACTCATAGCTGACAAACAAGGGAGAGGTTCAAGGATTTGAGACTTGGAGAAAGGTGTCTGTTTCCGTTGATGCTCGTTTCGGGCCGTTGCCGCGGTTTGCATTTACAGTTAAATGATGTTCTGAATGTACCCTGTAATCCTACAGCCCCATGTGAGACCTGTATTGCTTATTTGGTCCAATGCAAAGGCCTTGCTCCAAACTTGCCCCTCCATGCGTAACTAGGCAGAGGAATCCTCTTCAGCTGCAGGCAGAAAGAGGATTATTACTGCCAGTGGTGATCGGTCCAGGCGAGGTGAGATTTCGAAGCTCATGAGCCAGGCTTTCAGATCGATGCGCTATCAAAAGCACAGTCTAAGTATGAACCTTCAATACGTGTGGCCGAAGATCTATGCGATTCAATGGTTTAAGTGGATCACAATAGGTTGATGGGTCGAACCTGCTCAATTTGCGGTTGCTAGGCTATATGCAGGTTCATGGCTTTGCATTTATCGAATACAAGACCTTCGCAAGCAGCTTCCATGAAAAGGAAAGTACCCAGATTACAAGTACTTATAATTTGAATTTTGAATCAATAATTACCGGATTGTACCATACCCTAGCGAGGAAGGTGGCTGAGTACATGTGTACCATCGCCACTTGGTCACCTGAATGCCTGAGTAAACTTCAGTGTTGACTTCAACCATACAAGATTAACAAGTTTTAATTTCAATTTTGATTTTATTTGCTATACATGTCAATCTCCTTGTACTGGTAGAGTTAACTATGGGTATTTAAAGACGGAGCCTTTGTTATCGGCAGAGCTCTTAGCCGCTGGATCTAGCTATCGCGCCCCATTCTCTGTCCCGGAAACTGACTTATCCGCACTGGTATTTCCAAGTACGATAAATAATAGGTATTGTACAGAAATATTGATACTCAGTAGCATATCTTGCAGCTCAAACCTGACAGACCACCATGGCAGCACCAAATGGTCTTTCTGGTGGACGGCCGGGAAGTATCATTCATGAGACGGGACGAAATATGGAGCCTGCAGGCACCAAAAAGTTTTACATATTTGGTTACAATATCTCTCACTCGCTCTCTCCAACGATCCACAACGCGGGCTTCAAACACATGGGCTTCGACGGCCACTACACGATCCACGAGACCCCAGAAGTGGACTCGAGCATTGCGGCCCTCCTCGCGGACCCCGACTTTGGCGGAGCATCTGTGACATTCCCGCACAAGCTGCAGGTCGAGGGCCTGCTTGATTCTGTGTCCGCGGCTGCTACAAAGATAGGCGCCATCAACACCATCAGCAAAAAGGACGGAATGTTGTTGGGGGATAACACTGACTGGTCCGGCGTCAAGGCATGCATCGACAGCGCTGGGATATCTGGGCTCACGGACGCCCCAGCGATTGTGCTCGGTGCGGGGGGTGCGGCGAGGGCGGCGTGCTACGCCCTGGTTGAGATGGGGTTTCCTAGAATTCTGGTGGTCAATCGCACGAGAGCCAACGCCGAGGCCATGATCTCGAGGTTCCCGGAAGCGAGCTTCAATATCTTCGGGAAACTCGAAGAAGCCGTGGATGTGTGCAAAACTGCACCAGCGAGGGTCGTGGTTGGATGCATCCCTGCGGATGATCTCACGGAGGACAAAATTCCTGTAAAGCTCTTCGGGGGTGCGGCAGAATCCGGTGTCTTGGTGGAGATGGCGTACAGACCGCCTGTCACGGGTATGGAAAAGGCAGCAGCGAAAAGTCCGGGCTGGCGGATCTTCAAAGGAATTGATGTGTTGAGGGAACAGGGCTATGCGCAATTCTCGATTTGGACCGGAAAGGAGGCGCCCAAGGAGGCTATGTCAAAAGCTATGGACGAAGAGCTGAAGAGGCGGGCTGCCGCTTAGAGCAAGCGGAAAAACCTGTTAAATATCTCATAGAACCATAGACATGTGTATCGTTCTATTGAACGCATCGCATGAAGCCTCAATTCAAGAGATATGAAATGTCATTTCGCTGTTCTAGAACAATTATTAAGACACCTGGAAAAGCCCTCACAGCTGAAAAACATCGTAATAAGTTGCATTTCATTCGTCGTGATGAGCTCAAAAACGTGAAGGTCCTCGGAGTCGGGCAAAAGAAGCTGATGAGGACGATGTCCAAAATTCACGACGTTTGGCTGCGAGCTAGATGCATACTCTTAAATTTGCGCAGCATATCGGCGCGCATAAGCTTCTGCGGTGCTTTGCGCCCGGTGAACAGCTCAAATTGCGAAATACCCTGTTCAGGAAGCACATGTAAGCCATGAACTCTGATCCACTCAGGCCTTCCCAGTTCCCGCACTTGCTTCAACAGAGGAGTTTCGAGGCGATCGTAGGCTAGCTGCAAGAATGTCAGAATTGAAGTCTGCGATCAACACGTATGCAAATGGAGAGGTGCAGGACTCACGTCGATGACTACTCCCCCGGTCTTGCTTGAAAGCCAAGAGGAAGATATCTTGATATCTGGAGAGGGGATGCATGATACAACTATGGTAGGTAGTGTGGCAGAGGCTTCCCAGTCCTCGTCCAGGGTCTCAATCACCCTAACGCTCGCCGGTCCGAAATATTCGTCTTCTTGTCGATCCTGCAACGCATGCGAGACTTCTAGATATGGGCTTGGAACAGAGTATCGTTTTCCATTGTACCTGCCAGCGAGAGCTTTGGCTCGTCCCAAGGTGCGATTCCATATCCAAATATTTTGCACTCCAAGTCGTATCAGGCTGTACACAGTCGCATGGGCCATGCCGCCCGCGCCCAACACTAGAGCAGATGTCCGCGGCTTGACGGTATTCACGGGCGACAGGTTCCGGCGAACCATGGTATGAACTCCAATCCAATCCGTATTCTCGCCGTAGAGAGCCAACACTGGCCCTCTTGACGTCCGATCGAGCAGTGCGTTGTCACCAACACTCCGAAGAGGTATGACCGTGTTGACAGCTCCGATCGCCTGCGCATCCGGGCTTAGAAAGTCGATCAGTGGTATGATCTCCTGTTTGAAAGGAGACGTGATGCTTGCGCCCCCAAAGTTCGGAGTCTTAAGGAGAAGAGCTAGGCTCTGGAGGGACGACGAGTCGAAGGCCTGGTACGTGTGGGGCATGGCGGAATAACGAAAAGCGGCACCTTGCATTGCCGGGGAGAGACTGGAGAAGACCCCATGACCAAATATTCCAAACCGCATAGGCTCCAGAGTGAAGGAAGAATAAAGGGCATTTTGCGCCTCCTGAACAGTGAAAAGCCCCTCCTTATCCAGCTGTTGGGAGGACGTGGACGCTGTGCATAGAGTGCTGATGACCGGAGATAGTATTGGGTTAAGCACCCGAGACTTGCGGCCGAGATGGCCAGTATTGTATGCAATGACAGGAAACCGGATGTCTTTAGACTCTCTCACGGTCTTGAGAAATTGTTGCACCTCAAGGTTGTCAGCCTCGGTCCGGGCTGGCTGGGTGATGCGCACAAAATCACATCCAAGATCTTGTGCTTGAGGGACAAGTGATATGCGGTGCTCGTCCCTCCAACCGCTGGCATTAATATTGTCGTGATGGTAATTGCCAATGATTTTGGTGTGTCCTTTGGCCGCAATTATGTCCTCGACGAGCACGTTACCGAGGCCAAGGTCAACGGTCATGTATTCAGGAACGAGTCGCAAAGCGAAATGTGCAAGTTGACTGTAAAGTTCCGCCCCATTAGTACCATCCAAAGTGCCGCCAAAGTCTCCAGAGGAGCCGGAGGGAGGTGAGATATGGAAGATCAAAGGCAGTCTAGAGGCACTCCGAATCATCCAGAAGTATTCGGTGATGCGGCTCGCCGCAGAGTGATCAAATGATGAAGATGATCCTAAAATAGCTGGGATGTCGACCCTAAGTTCGACTGCATCGACGAGGCTATCTTGTTGGCGTAAAAATTGTGCCATCTGGGGGACCTGCTCCAATGGTAACTGGAGGGCATATGTGTACACTTTTCGTTCCAGGGCCGCTAAGGCTGTGGGCGTGCGGGCTTGGGCCGTCCGAGCCGCTGCGCGGCCCTGAATGCTGTAAGCCAGGTGAAGAAAGTCTTTCTGGACTTCCTTCAAGATCAGTGTCGGTATTTGCGAAACAGGGCTTGGATTGCGTGAGTTGTGAGGTTGGTCCGTCCGACTGCCGGCGAGATTGAAGAATTCGAAGTTGGAGAGAGACCGAAAAGTTGGGTTAACGGCCTCTACTATGCCAGAGACAGTCTTCGCAGGGCATCTCAAATGGGCTGAGATGCCTTCCAAGTCCCGGAGGATGTAGATGACGGGGTGGCTCTTCGCAAAGCTGCGAACAAGAGCCTGACCCGATTCATCAACGCAGATCGGGCCGCAGACGATGACCGATCGTTTCGCATTTTGACCGAGGACATCTTCTAAAAGCTTCAGCTCTTGAGTGCGGCAGTCGCTGTGACCGTGCTTAGATGCGTATGCACGTCTTGAAAGGCCGAATGTCTCCAGGAAGATGGCGTCGGTGTCGAGGAGACGGAAGCCCAGTGAACTGGCCGCCAAAAGCCCCAAGGTCGTTCGTCCTGTTCCTCTGACAGAGATGAGAAGAAATGAGGCGTCTGGCGCGAAGCTGCGTCCTGGCATGGCCGTTCACCGGGCTTGTGATGAAATTGTCCAGGACTGCAGCTTCACTTGCCGTTTCTGTCTTGTTCGACAGAGGTGCCCATTCCCAAACTTTAGATTGGAGCCGGCGCGGACAGGTGGGGTCACTCAAGCCTCATCCGGTCTGAATCAGAGAGCATTTGCGTGCAGCACGCGCTGCGGACCCCGGCTGTCGCTCCGGCTAAGACCTTTGCCGGTCCTGCCGTGGGGGTGCGATAATCGTGGGACACAGCAGAACTTTGAGCTTCTCCCCATCAGAGTCCTCGAGCAGCTCGTCATTGGAGGGGACTACTACGTGTAACCATTTACGACATCTGAAGGTCTAATCCTGAATCTCTCGGACTGACTGCCTGCTTGCCTGCCCAGGGGATGGGTGGAAGGAGACCTGACCGAGCATGTCATCCAGCGAGACATCTTCGAGAAAGAGAGACGCGGAAACGATTCACGTAGCGGAGAGCCCCAACGCGAAGCGAACCAAACGGTCCCGTGTCTCTTTGGCATGTGCAGAGGTAAGCAGACGTTCCCGAGTTAGCAATCGCCGTGAAAAAAGTTAAGGTGGTTTGGTGGTGTCCGAGCCTAACGTCAAACCATTTTTGTAGTGCCGAAGGAAAAAGGAACGCTGTGATGGAAATCAGCCAGTCTGTGGATCCTGCAAGTCTCAAGGTCGCAATTGCACCTACGTACCAAGCCCCAAGAAACGAGGGCTTGCGACAGGCTACGTGAGAGGCCTCGAGATTCTTGTAGGGCTGATATTCCACTCTGTAGAGGGATGCCAGGACTCTGTCGTGGCCATATTGAAAGGCGAGTCCGCTATCACTTCCCCAGGTGAGCGGGGAGAAGAGACTGCCTCAACTGTCAACGTGCTGGTCGATGCCTGGCGGAACAGCCCATCATGGAAGGAGCTCGATAGAATCCTCTCAATGGCCGAGCCCGGGGAAGATGAGGAATTCACTGCTCGCGATCTGCATGACAGACTCGATGAAGCCCTGAAAAGGTCATTATCTATCAAGGAGGAGACGGCCACAAGCGCGATACTTCCTACGGCTTCACCACCCGACAGCCTGGCTGTGTTACTTGACCACAACAGTACCTCAGATATTGTTAGGTCTCCTCCTTCAGGTGGCAGCGGGGTTTCGACGAATAGTATCAGCGCCATCGAAAATCGATCGAGTGACATTCCACGTGCAGGCTCATCTATCCTGTTGCAAGATTGGTCTCAACTTCTGGATATCTACTTCGCGAATACAAACTGTTGGATACCAATTGTCTTGAGGAACGATGCTTTTCGGGCGGCATACACTGTCTCCACCGAGTCTGAAAGCAATGACACCAAACAAATACCATCGGGAGAACAGGCCTGTCTTTTTTCGATCTTGGCCTATGCTAGATATACACAGTGTATTGCCACCGGAAAGTACGGCTCCCGACAAGACCTACAGGACCATTTCGCCAACCTCTTCGCACAAGCTTCACAGCTGATAACATCCTACGAGAGTCGAAGAGAAGTTGGTGATATTCAAGCCATGCTTATATTTACGCTTCTCCATTACGCCCAAGGACACCTGGGGCTGGCGTGGTCCTTCGTCGGCAAAGCTGTGTACCATGCTGTTGAGCTTGGTCTTTTAAAGCCGGGAGCGACACAATCGCAGCCCCTGGATGATCGAAGCAAACGGGTTATACTAAGTTGCTTTGTCCTTGAGACTTTGCTATCGGCTCGGCTACACAGACGGCCATATATGCGGACCGAGGATATTCAATCCGTTGGCATACTCGATGCTGAGGGGATCGAAGAATGGGAGCCATGGAAACCGACGGCTCTATCCTCATATGAATCAACTTCCAATCCACCGCGGCCATTCCACCAGCCAGCAAGAATCCTGAGCACCTTCAACCTCCTGGTGCAAACATCCACCATACTAAACGACAAGCTGCATTGTCACAACAACGACTTCGAGAGGAGAGCTCCAGGGGAACACCTCGGTACATCCCATCTCTTGCAATTGCAACACCGTCTTGTTGCTCGGACTGAAGCACAGGATACATCTCCGCAAGCACTGAACCTAATGCTAGCCACTCTTGCCTGCATCCCACATCGAGTCCACACGGGCACCGAGGCTGGGTATTTGAGAAACACGACTCTGGATGTACACGGGATGCTGGCACGTGTGGCCGAAGGACTCAAACAACAAGGCGCTATTACACTCTCGCCCGTGGCCGATACATACTTGCATCTCATAGAGAATAGGAACAGAGACGTGACATTGCCCTTTTCGCGTGGAGCAATTGATTCCGTCAAATTTATGCGGGAGATCAAGGAAATGTACAACAAGACCTGGCGGAACACCAACTTGGGCCCTCTCAAACCGGTTCAAGCAACTGCTCGCAACGAGGCTGAGCTCATCACAATTGCCAATACATCCTCGAGGGGGCTCGGTGAAACTTCAGAGACTCGATCTGGTTCCAGAAATCAGTCCTCGGGTATGACGATCATGAACACTGCGGCAAATGGAGTTGGTACACGTGCCACCGGAGCCTCAGGTGCTTTCGTCCCGCTCCAGCCGGAAGGGTAGGTGACATTCAGCATGCCAAAAGGGAATCGCGAACTCACTTAAGACAGATTAACTTGCTCCTGTCGAGCTCCTCCAAACAACTCAAAACCTGCGGGCGAGTCTTGGCCGCCTCTAATGGCCCCATTGCAGACGACAAGCTCCAGCGATTTGTTTAGCAGCCTTGTGTCTCTGGATAATGATGACAGGTGCGAGCTCATCATCCCCTCTCCTAAGAGCTTGTCTTTCAACCGGAACTGCTTGCTGACAAGGCCATCTAGTAGACCGGGTCTTTCGCAAGAGTTTGTGGGAAATTTGGGGGTGTTAGGGGACATAAGCATGGATCCTATAGAGTTTCAAAATCTTTTCACGGCCTGACACAACGGAATCAACATGCGAGCGAACTGCCAGCTGGCACATTTTGATATCAGTTCAGGACTTCCGACGGCATCCCGAAAGCCGTCACGCTTCACAACGTACAATTGAGTCGCGTGTGCATTTAGGGTAGACACGACTGGAGACGGATTGGTAAGGGGGAAAAGCGATCTCCCGCCACGATACCGGAGTCGCGCCCTTCGGTAGACATCGAGTTGCTTGCTAAGACCGAATTACACTACTGGAAGATACGGCTGTATAGAATGATCTCGTAACCCCTCAAAAGCTGCGGGACATCGTCATGATTGGCGAATTGCGGATGTATTGGCGACTTGCGCTGGGTAATGGCTTACCCGAGAGGTTGTACTACGCCGGCTCTAGAAAAGCGTCGTCATAGCTCTTCCTCAGCTCGCTTGGGCCAGTGAGATTAGCACTGACGTTTCAAGACCTCAGCAACATTTTCAAATCAATGCCAGAACCAATGGCCACCTACCAGCCCGCCATCCTATCTGCCTCGTTGGGCCGTGCATGGCACCATGACCTCCATCAAAAGCTGAACCAAGCTGCTGCAGATGGCTTCAAGGGAGTAGAAATTTTCTACGAAGACCTCGAGTATGACGCGAGACGAAAGTTCCAGACCGAAAGGCCAAGCCCAGAACAACTGATCGAAACTGCAGCCGGGATCAATAAGACCTGTCAATCAGCTGGGCTTGAGGTTATCTCCCTCCAGCCATTCCTATTCTACGATGGTCTACTTGATCGAGCAGAGCATGGTAGACTGATCGACAAAATCCATGTGTGGTTCAAAATCGCCAAAAAGCTCAAGACAACCACAATTCAAATCCCAGCCAACTTCTTGCCCGCTGAAAAACTTACCAGCGACCTCAACGTGATCGCGGATGATCTCAGACAGCTGGCAGATCTAGGCCTCAAAGAAGAGCCCCCAGTCAAGTTCGCGTACGAGAACCTCTGCTGGAGCACGCACGTCGACACGTGGGAGAAGGCCTGGCAGGTCTGCAAGATGGTCGACCGCCCCAACTTCGGGCTGTGCCTCGACACGTTCAACATCGCCGGCAGAGTGTGGGCCGACCCGACCTCGCCAGACGGCAAGACGCCCAACGCGGACGCGGACTTGTCGGCGTCCGTCGAGGCCATGGTGCGGGAGGTGGACCTGGCCAAGGTGTTCTTCATCCAGGTGGTGGACGCGGAGAGGCTGGCGTCGCCGCTCGTCGAGGGCCATCCTTTCCATGTGGAGGGGCAGCCGCCGCGTATGAGCTGGTCGCGGAACGCACGGGCGTTCATGTTTGAGGAGGAGGAACGTGGGGGATACCTTCCTGTCGAGGCTGTTGCCAAGGCTCTTATTCACGACATGGGATACACTGGATTCGTGTCCATGGAGCTGTTCTCGCGGACCATGTCTGAGGAGGGGAGCGAGGTTATTAAGAAGCACTCACAGAGGGGAATTCGATCGTGGGAAAGGCTGAAGGAACGCTTGCAACTGGTTTCTAGGTAGAGCTTTATTGGTGCTCAGTTATGACTGGAGGCTCAAGGTGATATCACCAGAAGGCAACATACAGGCTGATCCATGACGCACCATTAGATTCATGAATTCCTATTTTGTTCATTGTATTCCAGATTGTATCGGTACATGAGTGTATTTGCCATATAACATTCTAGGGTCGGTACTGCGGATAGCCGCTTTTGCGTCCCGGAATGAAACCCCGAGACGGGCCGAGGTGCTCAGGCCCGGTTAAGATCTTTCCCGACCCGCCGGCCTACTTCCCGCTGGCGCATGAACTCAATCAGCGCTCTCAGAAGTTGATCCCGGGACTCTCTTCAGCAGCCCGGAGCAATACTTTCCAGGCACCCTCACTGTCTAGCTTAGCGGCCCGCTCTTCACCCGCCCAGAGCTGCCACTGCTTCTCAATCTGGTACCCAATGACGTGCGTCCCCTCCACCGTCGGCCATCCGAGCTTCTCTGCCAGCTTGATCATCCGGGTGCGCCTCGGCTTAAAACACATGTCGAGCAGCACACCTTTAATAGGACGGCTGAGGAAATGCTCCAGCACTGCTGCCACCGTCTTCTCGGCCTCTGTGGCGGGTGGGAAGTCCGGAACGGTGCCCACGACGTAGTATGGAGTATCGAGACTTGAAGCCTGCTCTAGAGATTTGACATGTATGATGGTTGGCCGTGGTTCGATGCGTCCTGTATCCTTGATCAAGTCCTCAACTTCCTTATCGTCGCGGTTCAATACGTAGATGGTCGTGGAGAAAAGCTGCGTACTCAAGGCGTACACGGCGGCGCGGCTCGCACCGCCGGCCCCAACGAGCAGCGCTGGCTTGCCACTGTCGCCTGGCTTTGGGCGTGTCTCTTGATTGCCTTTCTCGAGCAGACAACCCTTGATCCCTAACCAGTCTGTATTCGTCCCCACAAGCTTGGAGTAATCTTCCGGGTCGTGGTATACATTGTTGCATGCCCCGATCGTTGTCGCCAGCTCGTCCAGGCGATCCAGACGAGCCATGACGGTGTTCTTGTAAGGCATGGTGACCACGAGGCCGGCAGTCTCCTCCGATCTAGCAAGCGTCATCAGATCGTCCAAGGTTGGGCATTCGGTACTGTGGAAATTCCACGGCAGTCCGAGAGATTCGGCGATGTGGCAATGCATAGGAGGCGCGATAGAGTGTTTCACTCCAACGCCAACAAGATGAAGGGTTTTCTTTCCGTCCGTGTAAGCCATTTTGGGGGAGGCAGCCGTGTCATAACTGGCGCAAGTCAATGGAGAAATGGAAATTGTTTCATCAGCTCACTTCAAACTCTATATAGGAGTAATTGGAGCCGTGGGCCAATTTTATAGTCATGTGAGGCGGGGTTGTGCAACGAGGGCAAAACGTTGAACCCATTGGTAAGTCGGGGGAAAGCTCGTGTAAGCCGGCCGACTATCTGCCCCGAAAACGCTGACAGGGTCAAGAGCCCCTAAGTGACCATAATCAGAAAGTGCATGTTAAGCCTTGAAGGATTCTATGCATTTTTATCTGTTCTGTGAGGATCATTTGTCACCCTTCCGCATGGCCCTCTCGGCCATGGGTCGAATGAAGAACTGGTGGAGAAGCTCCAAGTCGCTCCTGTTCGCCCGGGGCTTTCTTGATGGATCTATTGCCGAAAAAGACGCGTATTCTATTCGAGCTGTACGTGAAAATTTCCAGTTTGAATTAGAGAAGTTGTTCAGGATGAGTTGCCGAGACGCTGGTTGCTGCGTGCCACCCGTGGCGCAGGATTGTGGGACAAATGCAAGCCTCAAACTATGTACAGCTCTAAAGAATGGGAACCGTTCTCATCAGTAATGACAATTCGGCCAAATCACACTGGTTCGGTCTCAAAAAAACATTTCGGCTAAAATCTTTGAAGTTTCCCTTCTCAATTTCTCGACCGGGAGGGTTCCAGCCAAACCGGCTAAGAGTTTTACTTCTCCAAAAGGCCGCAGCGCTGAGGCATTGACACTGGGTTGTGGCCATAGTTGCACCACAGGAGCTTGGGAAGACTCCGAGCATTGCCGTAGTAGTGCAGTAAGTGATGTGATTGTCGAGTCTATTTATCTAGTCCATATCATTGGACCATACCACACTTAGGATGTAGCCTCCACAATCTCTTCTCTGCTAGTACGTACCGTGGGACAGCTTTCAACCGACATCTTTTCGTACTCCTATCAAGGATACTCATCAGGACACTGAAGCTGTTCTCGGTATGAAGAACTCCTTGGTCATTGGTCTTGATAATGCCAGTCTCCATGCTTTGCCAGCCAAATATGGTAAGTAGGTTAAAACGGCTGTCACAATATTATAGTTTGGAGGATCTCACGTGTCAAAAGCTGGTATAAGCGATCACTGACACGAGTGCCACGTCATAATTTATGTCATAGCTGTAGGAAGTTTCGAGTTCTCATTCTCAAGTTCCTCTTCTCTAGGGAAATTGGGAGAAAAGCCATTGATGACTCAATATACAAGCACTGCAGTGTTCTGCCGCTTGGTTGGAGTTGCATTGATGTTATGTCGAGCATGAAATGTTTGGCTCAATCGTCCGAAGACATTACGCTCCCAAGCTGGATAATTAGGCTTCCGCTCAGCTCATCTACCTAGATAGTGGCATCAGGTGAACCAGGAAAGAGGACACGGACATTGACAAGATAGAAAATCTCACACTAAAACATGTAATTTTGCGTAAAACGACAATGTACTTGTTGAGAAATCACTCTGATAAGTGGATACTCCGCAGACTTCATGAATCTCATCACAATCTTGGGAGAAGGGATTCAAAAATTCAAAATGAAAACAAGATCTGCTTATAAGGATGATTTGTTGATATCAAGGAATTTACAGAAATTTTGGCAGATTAATAATCGCAATTTAAAAGAGTTGGCTTGCGCCTCGTGGGAGTAGTAGAAGCCAGACTTGCAGTGAATGCTTATAAATCGCGAAGCTTTAGCCCCGCCCGTACAATGTGAACACCCCTGCCGGTAAATATATCGGCATTTCGCACTCCATCGATTTGTAGAAAGGTTCCACTAATTTGCCACTAATTTGAGTCTTTTGAAGTCGTACAACTTTCGATTTCAGCGGGACTGATGCTCATGTTATTATGCATCTGACGTATCCGATGTCTCGCACTCCCAAGCTTATGGGGTAAGAGGCCTAAAGTTGAGGTTCAGTGATCTCATGACATCAGAGCTGGGCCGCTTCGGCGTGCTTGAAAAGAGCCATTCTCCTCGCACCAGTCGATCCAGAGTCAATCAAGAGCTGGTCCAGTCCTCTGTCTTCCCTCTCGCATTTCAGGCATCATTTTCCTATAATTGTGTTGCAAATTGTTTCAACATCGCACCAGCATCAAAAACCCAATGCGATAAAACCTCCATTATGTCGAAGCCCGATTCTTCCACGCAGCCTTCACCTATGCCAATTGGGGAATTCCTTCCAAATGGCTTGAAGAACGACCCCCCTTTGCCGCCGGACGATCCCACAATCGGATACAAGTTCAACCATGTGATGCTACGAATCAGAGATCCTGCCCGGTCCTTGCACTTCTACACCAATCTTATGGGCATGCGGACGGTGTTTACCATGAACACCGGCCCGTTCACGATTTACTATCTCGGATATCCACAGACAGCTGCCCATCGGGCGGATCTTCCCGCATTCGGTGAAGATACACTTGCTGCGCTGCCTCACACACTTGGTCTCTTTGAGCTATATCACGTTCACGGGTCGGAGAACGAGCCTGAGGGTTACTACTCTACTGGGAACACACCACCAAATCTGGGCCTTGGTCACTTGGGCTTTTCTGTCCCCGATGTTCCTGCTGCAGTAGAACGTCTCAAGAGCCACGGGGTTGAGGTGATCAAGGATTTGGGTATCGCAACTCGGGAAACTATTCCTCTGAGTCAATGGGAATCGCAACGAGGTATTGGATTGGGCGATTTGCACCCAGTCTACCAGAATGTGTTCGAGCAGATTGCTTTTGTCAAGGACCCGGTAAGTTTCACCTAGTCCATTCATCCATATATGGCTTATTCTCGTACAAGATTGTGCGAGTAGATAGATCCTAATTGCCGATTTTCTTAATAGGACGGATATACTGTCGAACTTGTTCCCCAAACGCTACGAGGATTGTAGACTACTCAGGGCTGAAAGGTCGATTTACTCTCCACACCAGGGCACATGAACATGATTAAAGACGCTGGTCCGCCTACGACGACAGAGAAAACAATAACAATAAGGCACCCCATACCCAAATATTCAGTTATGACTTTTCCGGATAGTGCAGCAAAACTGAATTGAAGGGCTCGCATGTCTTCTTCTTAAACATGATGTGCATGCCCTGTCTTACATGCGTCCACTTTTTTGACTTTTTTCTTTGCTTACCATCAATGTGCTACAAGTTTTCTACATTGTCCGGGATTCTAGATCGTTGTTTCACCGAAGGACCAAAGAAACGGACTCTGGCCCTGAATCCTCCCATGCCTTGGCATCTACCTCCCCGCTTGCACAACGGTAGGCAATTCCGTCTCTCCACTCGACCCAGAGCACTGCATATCTCTCCTGCATGCTATATGTAGTATAGTACTACATGCTGAGCCGGATAGCCCCCTTCTTGTCATGCGTCAATCAACACGAGGACGGGCCGCGGGTACGTACAGCGTGCTATGATTCCAAAAGCATGCCTGCAAATACATGTAGACTTTATTAATCCAGATAAATTTAGAAGTAGGTAAGTATCTCTCCTATATAATTCAGCTATGCATTTATAGATCTTCTTCATCTTAGAGTAGTTTAAGTATTTTCTTAAATATACTTTTAGTAATAGTCTTTAAGGAAGAATACTCCAGAACTAACTAGGCCAATCATATTCTTTCAGCAGGCATACTTTTGGACACTTGGCACACTGTACGATTAGCTGCTATGGGAAGCTTGTCTGGGTGATCTTTTATGCGTGTCATACCACCCTACCCTGCCGTCCTGTTCTGGCCCGCCTGTCGCCAGTGCACAAGGCAGAGACAGGCACAAGCTACAGTCAGCAGTGAAGTTGTTCAGCCGCCATGGATATGCAATCTGAAGATTATGCCTTAGTAATACGCAGTGCCACTGTGTGACAAGCTGCAAGTCGTTGGGTTGTGCAGGCACTACAATCCAGTATCAGTCGTCGTTACGCGTTGCGCCATACCACATCAGACGCGACTGAACGATGCCCAGATATCCTCCAGTACTGCATTTACACTACGTCCTGGAGCGGTTCGTTGTCGTGACACGGAGACAGACAAAGCCTCGGTGAAGGTCGCCCCAAGTGCTGAGCAAGGGGCGCAGCTGCAAGAAACCCTGCACAGGTTCCCTGTAAGCTAGGTACCATGTCGATGTGCAGGCCTGTCGCTATGGTACATGTAGTAAGATCGGAGTAAGACATGTTCCAACATCCGCAGCCATCCTGTGTGACAACGGATCCATTTCAAAAAGCAGGGGGGCTTGACCTTAACTTATTCACCTATTAAACGCTATAAGGCTATAAGAGTATAGAAAGCATAATTATAAATATATCTATCTTTTAAGTCTAAAGAGGAAAGTAGAAATAAAAGGAATTTATATATTTAAGTATATAGTATTAAGATTTAAATTTAGAGTTAAGGGCTTATATTTTATATACCCCTTAAGTTAAAAGGTTATTATAAAGTACTTAATAGCCTTACTTTTTTTAGTAACTCCTTTAGCCTTTAAAATTATACTTATTTAGCTATATAATACTAATCTTTTCTTTCTTCTTATATAATATATATCTTATTTTTCTAACTTTATTTACTTATAACTCCTTAGTATAGCTTATAATTAAAAAATAAAGTTTATATTTAAACTTTTTAAATAAAACTATATTTAAAAATATTTTATTTTATTATTTTAAAGTACCTTTTTAAGCTTATATAAAAATAAGTACTTTATTTAATAAAAGTTATAATAACTAATATAATAAGTATAGTACTTAGAATTAAAAGAGTAAAAAGAATAAGTATATTTATATTATTACTTTTAAGAGAGCTTAAAAAAGTAAAAAAAATAATATTATTTTAATTAAGATACTTTTAAATAATACTTTTAAAAATATATCTTTATATTCTTAAGGTTTAAAAGTATTTTTTTAAACTTATTATTAATTATAATATAATTATTAAAAATATTACTATTTACTAGTAATTTTTTTTATAAGTAACTAAAAGTTCTTTTTAAAGAAAAGGCTAAAACTAAGTAAGCTAAAAAAAAGAAAAATAAAGAGCTTATTAAAATAATAAGTATATACTAAATTTTATATCTTTCTTATATTAAAAGTATTACTTATAGTTATAAAAATAAAAACTATATTAATTATAATAGCTAAGGTAATTACTATACTTACTATACTATAAGTAATACTTATTATAAGCTTTTAAAAATACTTTTTTTATTTACTTATTATATAATTTAAGCTTATATTAATAATATTTTTATTTTTAAAAAAGCCTAGTATACTTAAAAGGAAGTATTAAATATATATAAGAGTAAAGAGTTTAATTTAAACCTTATTAAGCTTTTTCTTATAGTCTTAATATATTTTTAAAAACTTATAATTATTAATTATTAAATATATAAGCTTTATAAGGGTATAAATAATAAGACTAAGGTTAATATATTTAAAAAGTTAGCTTAGTTTTTTTAAAAAAAGTATAAAAAGGCTTAAAAGGATTTTTTTAAGCTTATTAATTAAATTAAGAATAACTTTAAGTTTAAAAAGGTATACTAAAAATATATTAGTAAATAAGCCTTTAAGTATATTATTTTTAAGCCTTTTTTTATTAAAAAGCTTAAAAATAATAAGAAGTAAAATATAAATTTAGCTTTTAAATAAAATAATTTTATAAAAATTAAAAGCTAAATACTATATTTAATTAGTATTTTTATAAATTTAAAAAAAATTAAAAGGTTCTTTAAAAATATAAAATAATTTTAAATAAAGGTAAAAAGTTTATATTTAGCCTTATATAAACTTTAAGTCTTTTAAAATACCTATAGTTAAATAAAACTAATAGTTAACTTTAAACCCTTTATTATATTTTAAGTATTTTAAAGATTTAAAAGAGCTTTAAAATACTTAAATTAAGCTTAAAAAAGAACCTTTATAAGTTTATTTATAAGTATATTCTTTATTTTTAAGTATATAATTTTAAAAAATTTCTTTTTAAATTCTTATTTTAGCTATATTTATTATATATTAATATACTTAAGCTTTATATTTAGCCTTTTAAACTTACTAATTATTAATTATATAGTTATTTAATTATTATAATAAATATTTTAAAGCTTATTTAAATTTAAAGTAAAATTTTAAAATAATTTTTTTAAAGCTATAGTTTTTTTAGCTATAAGTTTTAAAGCTAGTAATTTAGCTTTAGTTATAAATATAAAAATAATAGCTTATTTATATACTTTTTAATATATAAGGCCTTTAAAAAAGGTTATTATATATCTTTAAAAGGATTTTTAATTTTAATTATTATTTATAAAAAAAGTATTTTTAGTAATTAAAAGAGCTTAGGCTTTTTAATTTCCTTTATACTATAGTTTTATAAATCTTATAATATATAAATACTAAATTATTTAATTTATAGCTTTTAAATACTATAATTTTAGGTTTATAAGGAATTAAGAGAGTAATAAGTATAAGAAGGTTATATTTAGCTTTAGTATAATTACTATATATAAGATAAATTTTATTTTTTTTTAAAAAGCCTTAATTTTTTATTTTAAGGCTTATTTTTAAAATATATTAAGCTTAGCTTTAAGTATTAAGGTATAAAGTAAAATATTCTTTTTATTTATAAGTTTAAATTAATAAGCTATTTTTTTAATATAAAAGTTATAAACTAGGGTTATTAGCTTCTTTATTTATTTCTTTAAAATTTAAATTTTTAAAAACTACTTTACTTTACTTTAATTTTTAACCTTATTATATATACTTTAAATTTTATTTTTAATCTTTATAAAAATATCTTTTTAATACTTAGAATAAATAATTAAGATATTATTTATATAAAAGAATACTATAATTTTATATTTAAGACTAGTATATAAGTAAGGCTTTTTAAAAAAGAGTTTTAAGCTTAAATTACTAAGTATTTTTATAAGGTCCTTATATTAAAGTAAAGAAGAATCTTTAAGGCTATATAGTACCTTTTAAAGCAAACTATATCTTTTATACTTTTTAAAACTATTAGGTAACTTATAATAAATTAACTTAAGCCTATTTTAATAAGTATTTAAAAAGGCTATTATAATATTAAGTTAATAAATCTTTAAGTTAAAGTATATTATAATTATTATTATTATTTAAAAAAACTTTATTATTAGTATAACTATATAAGTACTTTTTATTATAAAGTAAAGTTATAAGTCCTTTTTTATATATATTTAAGCCTTAAAAGACTAAATTTAATTATTCTTATTAAGCTTATATTTAAATACTTATTTTAAGAGTAATAATATTAATTTAGTTTTTTAATACTTAATAGTTCTTTAAATACCTAGCTTAATAAGGCTTTATATCTCTTAATATATAGCTTTAAGTTATTAAGCTTTATATAGGCTTTTTTATACTTTTACTTAAAAGGTTAATTTTAAAGGTATAATTATATAGTATTATTAATTTATAAGTAAGCTAAAATAATTCTTTAAAGCTTATATTATAGTAGTAACTATACTATTAATAGTTTAAAACTACTTATTTTTATTACTTTATTATAATTACCTTTTTAATTAATTAAGCTAAAAGGTTATTATAAAGTAGCTTTAAAGACTTATAAATAAATAAAAAGTAGTTATACTTTTTACTATAAGTTTAAAAAGTTTTTAAAATTATCTTTATTAATTATAAACTTAAAAAAATCTTTTTATTAGTTTTAAGCTTTAAATTTACTCTTATATTTTTTTATTTTATATTATTTAAAAGAATTTTTAATTCTTATTATCTTTAAGTATATATACTTTTTAAATAAAAGGTTTAAGGCCTTTAGGCCTTCTTTTACTAATAAAAAGTTATATTAAAATACTTTATTTTAATATTTTTAAAGTTACTTTAGAAATTAAAAGTATTTAAATTTAAGTTATTAAACTCTTTATATAATTAAAGCTTAGTTATTTTAAATTTATAAATTTAGCTATATTTATTCTTAAGCTTAAAGTAAAATTACTATTTTTATTTTTATTTAGTATAAAAGGAGTAATAAAAGTATTATTTAAACTAAATTTAGTTTTATCTTTAAGGAAAATTAATAATATAATATAAATATAATTTAAGATTTCTTTTTTTATTAAAATTACTAAATTAATTATTTTTACTTTAAGAATTAAAAAATTATTTTTTAGCTTATTAATTATAGATTTATAAAAAATATTTTTATTAAACTATATATTCTTTATTAAGATAACCTATTTAAAAATAAAAACCTAAATCTTATAAATATTTAATACTATATACTTAATTAAATATCTTAAATAAGCTCTTAATTCCCCTTTTATAAAGTATTTCTTTATATTATTTTCTTATTTTTTTTTAAATATATATACTTAATACTTATAAGTATAAATTTTACTTTATTAAAATAGTAAATATATTATAAAATACTAAATTTAGGTTAGTTTATACTATTAAAAATAATATATAAATTATACTTTTAAAAGTATATTTAAAGTATATTCTCTTTTTTACTAAAATAAAAATATATTATAAAGCTAGCTAGTTATTTATATAGCTTTTAGCTATAAGTTAAAAGGTAGATTTACTTTAAGTAGTATTACTAACTTATATTTAATAATTAGTTTTCTAGTATATTTTACTTCTTTATTTGCTTTAAAAATATATAAAGAAGCTTATTTTAAGTTAATACCCTTTTATTTTACCTATTTAATATATTTAGTATTAATATAATAACTAATTATAGCTACTTTAGTATTTTATTTAATTTTATATATATTTAGTTTATATTATTATTTTACTTAGTATTTAAATCTTTAAATAATTTTAAATATTTATTTTTAAACTTTTAAAGTTAATAAAAAAACTTAAATTACTCTTAAATATTTATTTATTATAATAAGAGTATATAATAATTTATTTAGTACTTATAAGAAGTAAAATATATCTTATATAACTTAAAAGTATAGCTTTAGGCTTTTATTTTTTAAAGAAGCCCTTTATATTATCTTTTTAGTATATATCTTAAAATAAACTTTATAATTAATATATTTAATTTCTTTAATTCTAACTCTCCTTATATTTTAAACTAGTAATTTTAAAGCTATAGCTTTTAGGTACTTAAAATAAAAGTACTAAAGGTTAATTATATTCTTTTTATTTAAGGCTTTATTCTAAAAAGGCTAAAATAAGTATTTTTTACTTATAATAAAAATAATAGGTTTATATATATTAGTAGTACTTAAAAGTATTAAATATAAAAGATTAAAATAAAGAAAATAAAGTAGTTTATATTTAAAAAAGATTAAATTATATTATTAAGTAAGCTTAAAAAAAACTATACTTTATTTTAAAGATTTAAAGTATAGTATTAAATTAATTTTATAATATTAAACTCTTAACTTTTAAAGAAATACTTTTAAGACTATATTTATATAAAACTTATTTACTATTACTATATTTTTTAGTATTAGGTTCTTAATATTAAGTCTTTATATATTATAAAGTATATTTTTAAAATACTTAGTTTTATATTTAAAAACCTTTAAAAATAAAGTTCTTACTTTTATAATATTTATTTTAATAGCTTTTTTAAATAAGCTTAAAACTAAATATTTAATTAAATTAATAAAATAAATTATACTATAGTTATCTAATACTATATTTATAAAAAGCAAATATAGTATAAAATTTAAGGTTATAAATACTTTATAAGTATAGAATTAAATTAAAAGTTATAAAGAGTTAATTACTATATATAAGCTATTTTATATAATTAAAAATAATATTATAAATATATTATTACTTATTTTTAAATAAAAGGTTATATATATTAAAGTAAATTATATAAAAATATTAAGTAATATAAAAAAAGTATTTTTAGCTAATAATTAATTTTAAAAAAAAAGTAGTTTTACCTTTTTTAAGCTAACTTATACTTTAATTTATACTTTAAGAAAGTAATTTCTTTTTAGTTAACTTTTAAATTAAGTTTTTAAATTATTTTTTTTAAAGATATTCTTTTATTTTATTATATTTAGCTTTTTAAGGGACTTTCTTTAGTTATAAGTAAGTTTCCCCTAAAAGTATAAAATAAAGTTTTTAATAGTTTAAAAGAATTTAAGTATATTATTATAATTAATTCTTTAGCTTATAAAAATAGTTATAAATTTTTTTTTATTAACTTATTTAATTTAATAAAAATATATTTTTAAGTTCTTTCTTTAATTAATTAGTATTTTATTAAAAAGTATATTTTTAGCTTAATATAATAAATATAGCTATATTTTTAGTAATAATTATAAGCTTATTATAATATAAAAGTACTATTAAATTCTTAAAAAGGTTTTTTAAGAAATAATATATTTTTTTTAATATATTTTATTTAATAAATTTTTAGTACTTAAAGATTATCTAGTTAGGTATAATATATATTATAATTACTTAAAAGAAGTTATTTATATTAATAAACCCTTTAATCTTAAGTATATAATATATTTATATTTATAAATAATATTATATAAATTCTTAGTATTAAAAATAAGGTTTAATATTAGATTTTTTTACCTTTTTAAAATATTAATAATATTAAGTTTTAATTATATTTATTATACTTAATTTAAATAAAGTAAGGTTATTTTTAATATTTTTAATTACTTATTAAATAAAAAATTATTCTATATTAATTATTTTTATTAAGTAAGTAAAGAAAATAAAGCTAAAAACTATTTTTTAAATCTATTTTTAGATTTTTTAATAGTTTTTAACCTTAATTACCTTATTTAAAGTAAGGGCTAGTTATTATTATAAATATTAATTATATCTTCTTTTTAACTTATTAAAAGATAATAGTATAAATAAAGCTAGCTTTATTTTATTATTTAAAAGCTTATTTATATTAAAGTACTTTTAATAATTATTCTTAAGGGCTTTTTAAATAGCTTTTTATTTTTTTTTTATTTAAAAGTCTAAAAAAATAAGTTTAGTACTTTTATTTATTCTTTTATAAGGATTATATTTAGGCTATTAAGATTTATAAAGTTTTAATACTTTTAAATTTAGTAATAAAACTATAATATTATAAACTAAGTAAAAAAGAAATATATATTAGTATATATTATTTAATTAATAAGTTTTATAAGTATATTTAAAAATATTATAATAGTTTATATATATAATTTTAATATAAAAGAAAGTATTAAATAAATATATATAAGATATACTTTATATAGCTTATTTATAGCTTATAAAGAATATAGTCTTTTAATATAAATTAGGCTTATAACTATTAAATGCTATAAGGCTATAAGAGTATAAGAAGTATAATTATAAATATATTTATCTTTTAAGTTTAAAGAAAAAAGTAAAAATAAAAGAAATTTATATATTTAAGTATATAGCATTAAGGTTTAAACCTAGGGTTAGGGGCTTGTATTCTACATTACTAGCTTTAAGAAGGCTAACTGCAATTTTCCTACGTCGGGTTGCTGATAATGGGCAGTGAACTACATCCACATCACACTAAAGCAACCCCTATGCGCTCGACCTTGTCCTCTGATGCGGCCCTGATGAGCTGAAAAGACCGCACAGAGACATGCCGGGCCCGAGATCCCTACTGCCGGGCGTCGGCGCCGTCGACAATGTGTGCTGGAGGTGCTGCCGGCGCCGCCTGCTAGCCGCAGGGCAAAGATTTCTGGCCCCTCTCTCGACCACCGCACGCCCGAGAGCTGCGGCCGCGGCTGCTTCTGCGGCCGGCACGGGCAGCGCGCCCGCCCAATCGCCCCGTGTCAAGGGCGCCTACTTTCTGTCAAACACGCTGCTGGAGAGGTTTGGCGGCATCCAGTTCCGGACAAGGGCGCGGAACATGGGCGCGGCTGCGGTGACGTCGCCTCCAGCAGCAACCTCAACCCAGCTCGGCTCAACCTCCTCATCACAAGCTACCTCGGACGCGTCCTCCTCCCCCGCGACCGCCGCCGCTACCGCTACCGCTACCGCCGAACCATTACCACATCGCCGGAGACAGGCCGCCAAGCAGAACGCCGAGGCCTCTGCTCTTTCCGCCGCCTTAGCCTCCAGCAAGCCAACACCCTCCTCACCTGACGGTGCCCAACTACCTCCCGATGCGTCCTCGATCCTCGCCGAGGCCGCGGCCAAGCAGCCGGCCGACTCGATGCGGCGCGAGCTCTCGGCGCTGCTCTCGCTATCCAAACCGCGTCTAACCTTCGTCGTCGTCCTCTCGGCCGTGGTCTCCTACGCCATATACCCGGTCCCGGCCTTCCTCTCACCAGGCGCCGCCGAGGCGACCCTGCCCTCCCTCTCGCCGCTCACGCTGCTCTTCCTGACCACTGGCACGACGCTCTGCTCCGCCGCCGCAAACGCCCTCAACATGCTCTACGAGCCGCGCACCGACGCCCTCATGAGCCGCACGCGCGCGCGCCCCCTGGTCCGCGGCCTCGTGTCGACGCGCGCCGCGCTCCTCTTCGCCGCCGGCTGCGCCCTCGCCGGCGTCGCCGCCCTGCACCGGGGCGTCAACCCGACGGTGGCGTTCCTGGGCGCGGCAAACATCGTCCTCTACGCGGGCGTCTACACGCCCATGAAGCGCCTCTCCACCGCAAACACGTGGGTCGGCGCCGTCGTCGGCGGCATCCCGCCGCTCATGGGCTGGGCCGCCGCGGCGGGCGAGTCGGCCGTCGGCGACGGTTCGTGGCGCGAGCTCCTGCTGGCGCCCGACGGCTCGAGCGTGGGCGGCTGGCTCTTCGCCGCCCTCCTCTTCGCCTGGCAGTTCCCCCACTTTATGGCGCTGTCGTGGGGCGTGCGCGACGAGTACCGCGCCGCGGGCCTGCGCATGCTCGCCTGGACTAACCCGGCCCGTAACGCCCGCGTTGCCCTGCGCTACGGCCTGCTCGGCTTCCTCCCCGTCTGCGTCGGCCTGTGCGCCGCTGGCGTCACCGAGTGGTCCTTTGCCGTCACCTCGCTGCCCGTAAACGCCTGGATGGCCCGCGAGTCGGTCCGTTTCTGGCGCCAGCGCGGCGCCGGCGGCAGCGCCAGGGGCCTTTTCTGGGTCAGCATCTGGTACGTGCCCGTCGTCTTGGTCCTGGCCCTGCTGCAGAAGAAGGGCATGTGGGGCCGCGTCTGGCGGAGCGTCACAGGCGAGCCCGACGACCAGGAGGAGGAGGAGGACGACGACGCCTGGGAGTACGTCGACGACAACACCGAGGGCGCGGAAAAACAAGCCTAGAGCGCGGGGCTCGCATACATGATGCCAATGCCGCTCCCCCGCGCTCGCACCAGCCGGCGAATATCGCACTTTTCACAGACTCGAAATTAGTCACCCACGGCGCGTCATCTTGAGTCTGCTCCCAATAGAGTATTGCGCCTCTTTCAACCTTATCTTTCTGGTTCAGGCAAATAGCATCGATCCACATCATCCGCGATCGATTGCTGTCGCGAAGATGCTGCAGCGCTACCAGAAGCCTCCGCGTCACCGCTAGCCTTGCCAAGGAGTCTCCTTGCACTATGATGTAAGTGGACTTCTTTCCTCAACCCCAAGCATAAGACAATGCCTCGAACTTGACCTCATGAAAATTATCGTTGTCCAATGGTGGCCAATCATACTGCGCGGTGTCAAATCTTGGGTCTGGGTGTCGCCAAGAAGTCGTGATTGCGCCATCATTTTCTCTCCGCCAGAATAAGGCTCGCCCCTCGAGATTCCTGCACACATTCCATGGCTCGGGACAAGTCTCCTCCAGCTTTGTCACAGAAGTTCTTGATTCCTCCTTCAGCATGGGTTCCGCGAGACGCACGTGATGTATTCTGACCCTGACGGTTTCACAAAATGCTCCGGGAAGTAGCTCAGCCAAACGGATGTCCGAATGCGGATCTGTCAAAGAAGAATATACATAGTCGTCGAAGGATGCAGAGGCTCCAATACAACATTGCGAGTTGCCGACTCACCCGGCAATTCAGCGCCAGAGCTGAGGTCAGGTTCGGAGAAGTTAGGTGGACGTGTGGAACCCATGAGGAGGCGTCCTGGTTTTGAAGGTTTTGGGCGTTGTATGATCTGATTGTTTTGACCGTTTCCCATTGTAGTAAGAGTGCGGCGGAATAATGATTGGTTCGACTGAGGTATTGCTGAAGGGTGCTCAACAAGTAAGAGATCAGAGGTAAAGGAAAATGAAAAAGGCTGTAGGCGAAAGGGACCCGGGTATATTTGGCCCCCCCCCCCCAAGGTTCTCTATTATGCTGCTGCGTGGCGAGTGCGCGGCACCCCAGGTGCTGCAAGTCAGCTTCGAGTCTCAGATTACCGGATGTCGCAGACCGGACATAGCCTTCTGACGTGTTACGGGCAGTCTTGGAACACGAGCAGTACAGAAATGGACAATATGCATGCCAAGAGATTGAATCCATTTTTCTCAGCCGAGCTGTTTTTCTACTTACAAGTGTTGTCTCAGACTTCACGCTCGTGATTGGTCTTTGAAATCCCAAATAGAACAAGTCTAATGCAATCATCTCGCCCTGGAAACGTTTGTGACGGATGAGGCGCGCCAACACTGCATAAGCGCGTAGCCAAAGTACTCATTTGGGAACACAGTGCTTGACACCGCGAGGCGTAGTAACGAGCAGCAAAGGGAAATTGCCTACTCGTGCCTTGCTAGTGTCGAGCAGGTCGTCATCCCTGGTGATCCGGACCAGGACGACCAAATCATGACCGTTCCCCAGCCTTTGGCCTCCACTGCCACCTGTTCTGCAAGCTTTCCATAGTTACTATTCACAGCTATGCTGGAAACTTTGGATCGGATTGCTCCAATGCCCCCCCCCCCTCTGAGATCAGGGCATAGTAAGATGGGCAGCCAGGCACAACGTCGGTATGATGTAGTAGGAGTAACCCGCTTCCAAGCGGGCGATGTAACCGTACTGGAAATGCTCGAAATCTGTTCGAGCGGGCGGCTGGCCTTTAATGCTATCTATCGCCCCGTGGTAAAGTTGAGATAGGCACGCCGTAGCCTAGACATAAGAACAAAGCCTTATTGGGGACAAGGCTATTGTGGAACGGGGACTGGCAGGATGTTCCTTTAGGCTCCTACAGCACCGTTCTTCGACGACGGGTCAGAGTGAGCGA
>JACBFG010000018.1:680612-696169 GCA_013435955.1 Diaporthe sp. HANT25 | reverse complement strand
CCCCTGGGGACCAGAAATCATCTCACCCGCCATTCCAAGACTTATGAATGTATCGCTCCCGCTGCCCCGAATCTCCCCGATGCCAGATCGCCCGTATACGTCCGGCCTGCGCGTTGGCATTAATTAGCATCGACATCAATAGCCACGCCGAACTGTGAAACTTTTGTCGATATATAGTGCTCTCCTGCTTGGACTGGTGCACCGGCAGGCAGCGAATATGACTTCTCGGAGGGCGAGGAGGCTGTCTTTATCCGGCAATCGCTGGTCGGGCAAGATCGAAAATCACCACTCAGATTTGGATTTTATCTTCGAAAAAACCCCGTTGCTGAGCTCCGGCCAGGTTCTGCCTCCAAAGTCGACATATCCAAGTCGTGTCTTGTACGTCGTGCCTGTGGTCCTGAGATAGGCATCAGTGCGGAACTCACCTAGCGGATCCCGCCTTAGCGTGAAGTGAACTGTCTCAACGACGGCAAGGACATCATGCGAAGTACGGTGGAAGCTGTAATTGACAGTCACGGAACAGTTGACGGATGCCCAAGATCATAGCAAAGTTGATTATAGCTCATCCCTGACAGGCCCGATGCAGCAGCTCCCCAATCCTACGATTGTCGGCCTCTTCCACAGCAGTCCGTAAAAATGGTCATGACGGCATAGATTAGCGATAAATTCACTTTTTGACGCTCCTATCAATTTCTCAAGGAATCGTGCAATGCCTGACGGCGCAATCAACTTGACCTTGGTCTTTGCCAGGCTACCGCACGAGCACGTGCTAACATGAGCATCTCAAAGCTCATAAAGGCTAGTGGGAGGTCCTCGCTGGCATCAGACCATTGCGGAGGACGCATTAAAAAGATTCTGGGCTGTTCGATTAAAGTGCCAATCTCTTCGTCATTTCGTGGCTCTGATCGAGTTTGAGGAAGTGCTTATAGCATTGTCTCTATCGATTCGCCAAGTAGTTACCTAGGTAGTGTCTGGATACCCTTCGTGCCCTCGGATTCCCGACTTGATCGATGGAAGTACCTTCGGATCCAGAGACAGAGATCGAGAAAAGTGAGCACGAAAAATTGAATCAACCACAGGATGACGAAAACGGGTGACATGACGATTCCAAATGCAAGCCCCAGAATGAGGGAAGGTAAAGCCTTCGCATGTATCCTTTCAGCCTTCCGTGCCCAAATTCTCATTGGATAAAGCATTGCATGAACCAAGCGATCCAAGACTGTGCTCAGAGGCAGGCTCCAGAGACTGGGAGCACCATTTTCGCCGCTGTCAGGTGTCTTTGACTCGTCTTTCTCCTCCAATGCAGAGGGAGTTTTGCGACTCTTGAGATCGCTGCTAGATTCCGGGGACCCTCGCATGTGTTCTAAGACAGAGAAAGTCTTGATTGCGCCAAATAGTAGAACAACAGTGATGATCAGAGCGACGCCGGAAAATATAGCCAGTGATCTGGTCAATTGGCGGGATGGAGCACCCCCCATGCTGTAAAAGCCCTCCGCAAAAGACAATGGCGCAAACACAATGGTGACATAGGTGAACCACCGGATATTTCTCTCAGATTGTTGCTCACGGGCAGCACGTTTCTTCTCCTTATCCTCGTCGATTGTCTTCTGTTCTTCCTTGAAGCGCGTCTGAAGTCTCTGCGCGCCTTCCTTGAAGCGAGTCTGAAGGCTCTTGGCCTTCTGGTTTTGTTTCCGAACGTCACTCCGGCTCCTGTCAAGTAAGGCCTGTTCATCCTGGATACTCCTCCGATATTTGTTCTCGTCGTTCAACGTCCACCGAGGCCTCTCTATCCCATGATTGATTGCCCTCTCGTCCCATTTATGCAGAGTATCCAAGGTTGACGTCAGATCGTCCTCGATAGTGCCCAGAATGGCAGCGACATCAAGGTATAGTTTGGAAATTGTCTGCAGGTCCGGATGAGGAAGACGTTTCTCCTCTTCTTCACTGAGTAAACTCGTCTCAGTTTCCTTCACGATCAACCTAGTGCTGTTGAAAACCTTATCCAACATTCGCTGCAACAGCAGAATTTCTAAGATCCTTCTTTGCCACCACGTCTTGAATCCTTGCTTGTCCTTGTTTAAAACCTTGAATAGAGCCGTGCGGCCATCTTCTGAGAGAAATGAGCACGGGCCACATTTCTCACCCGCTGAGGATTCTTGTGTTGAACATGAGCACATATACTTGTTATCTTGTGGTGGAAGCGCTGACGATGGTGATGAGCGAGTCGAGGAGGGTAATGATAGCGAAGGTGGATCAGCAGGGTCGTCCTCGACCAGAAAAGGGGCAGACTCGACGAAGTGGCAGGTCCAGTAACGATCGAACAGGTCGCCGTGAAAGCGGTAGCTCATAGAAGCGCGACGTAGAATCTTGCTCTTCTTGTTCTTTGGCTGTGGGAACATGACAGAATTTGCGTTCAGGACACAGTAGACCTCATCACCGTGTTCCAATGAGCACTGTATATCCTGATCGAGCGTGATAGTTTGATCTTGATCCACTAGGCACTGGAAATTCAGATGTAACTCTGTATTCCATGCATTCAAGGCCAAGCTCGTATCATCGTAGACAAAATCCTCGCACTGGAAATGGCGAGTGAGAAATAGAGAGATGGCCCTTCTCTCTGCCTCGGAGTCTCTTGTCGCTTGGCTTATCCCAACTGCCCTGTGGTTTGCGTTGGGCATCCATATGAATCTCTTCTTGGCATCTGCTGCTCTTCGAGGAGTCTCAAGCGTTCCGTTCAGACATTTGTAGCTCAATACCTTGAGGCTAAAGTCGGTCTGTGGAATAGTGTTCCGCTTCCGTGGTTTTCCGTACTCTTTCTGCTTTTTGGCGTCGACAATCATGGCGTCTATCTCTCTGTTGTGAGATGCTTCGTCGTCGTGGGATTTGCTGCTCTCGGTACTGCTTGAAATCTGCCCGAGTTCGACTTCTGGAGCTGAAAAGAACTCAGGATAGTTGTACAGCCACTCTTCTTCAATCGGCCAGACATTGGTTGATACAATATGGTTGTTGAATGGTATCCTTTCTTCCAACCGCCTAGGAACCTTTTGACGCTTGGTAGCCGCAAGCCCCTCTTTGACGGCAGAGGAAATGCCCTCAAGCTCTTGAAGCATCTTTCCCAGATGATCTGACTCCATGGCAGAATTCTCTGGTTCTCTCTTCTCCTCTAGCCCTTGCTGGACGTACTTTGCGTGAGTGAGGAGGATGTACACGACTTCGAAACTTGCGTGGAAGTGCGAGTCCCTGCCGCGATCATCGTCGAAAATGACCGGTTCTTTCGTCGACCAGCTCAGTTGTTCCCCAAGAAATCCATTGTGATTGAAAAGGCTCAGAAGCATTTCGAATGAAGCTGACAGTGCGTTGCTCGCTTTCAGACCGTTGAGGGCACTGCCCTTGGCCCCCATCATGATACTCAGTGCGTACCTCATTGCGGTGTACCATTTTGAGTTAGGATCGGCCTCCTCATTAGCTGGATGATAGCGCTGAGATCTGAGCGTTTGCTGCCATAGTGCTCCGAAAGCTCCATCTGAGAACAAAGAACTGCCGTCTTGGTCATACAACATTGCGGAGTCGCGATCATGTAGTAGAAATCGAGTTTCTCTTGGCGATCTATTGACTGCTAACGCGCGCTTTCATTATTTTTCATGTTAGCGATTATTCAGTGCAGAGTAATACTTCAAAATTCTGGGTCAATAAAAGTAGATGGAGCAAACTTACCACCCCCGAGCCATCAATTACAGTAGTAAAGCGCTGTAATATGCCGCGTTGGACTTCGCGAGGAACGAGGCGCTTCGCGATTAAGAAAAACCTGTTATACAGCGGAAAAAAGTCCATGCCTGTGCGGGGTAGATACCATCCAGCTCGAGTTGCAAATATCGCCCATTTCTTTGTCTCTTCGATTGTGTGCCGCTTTCCGACATTCGGACCCGACTGCTCGGGCTTTGGCAACTCTGACCACATGTTTCGAGCTTCCAGGGCTTTCAAAGCTCTCCACACCCAGAAGTGATCTTCAAGTCGGAATGTATCGACACCGTCCTGTTTCGGCCGCGCCCAAGCGAACTTTTCTCGGGGATCCAGTCTATCAAGGTCGCGCAGCCAAGCTACGAATACCTTGGTCAAAAGCGATTGGACAAGTTCCGCTGACTCCTGCTCATATGCCCTTGCATATTCTGTGATCTTCAGAATCTGGAAGGCCGTGTCTGTCACGGAATTGGGTGGCTGCCAGGTATCGCTGTTCAAGTTGTCCTGCGTATGTCCTGTTGCCCAGTAGTTGGCCGCGAAATGGCCCGGAGTGAAAGGGTCTGGGTTTGTATTTTTCCATGCATTCTTTAGCCACACGATGTGGCCTTCGCAAGTCTCCCTGATTCGTTTCCGAAGCAGTTTGATGTGCGCAATGCTGTTGTGTTCCATGTGAGGTGAGGAAATCACTTCTGCTAGTCGGCGATCACTTTGGATCAGGAAAAGGAAAGCATAACTAGAAGCCCGAAATTCAGTCAGTTGAGTGGGGAGTGAGTTACCGGTACTGTTGTGTACTTACTAGCTAGCCGATGTGCAGATTCGATGCCCTGACATGTCACCACATGTCAAAGCAACAGGTGCGGGATGCGTTGGGGAATGCGTAGGCTCGTTGTGTGAACACGGAACTGGGATAGCGCAAACGGACAGAATGTGCTCCAAGTGGCGCGCTGTGAGATATTGAACCATCTGCAGCTGATCTTCGTTTTTTTCAAATCCGTGCTGCGCCGAATCCCCACCACTGTCCCCTGCATCTGTCTGCGTTGCAGCTTCTGCGGTCCCGCCATCATGATCCCTCGTAACTGTCTTTGCTGTGCCTTGCGTCGTCCGATCAATTCGCGGTAGGTCCAGTAACTCTGGGGCTATGCAATTGCCGCCCATTTTTTCAAGTTCAATCCGCAGCAACTTTCCCACGTTGGCTTTAGCGGCAGGTATCATGAAATCTCGCCAAGTGACGACGCCCTGATCCGGGAGGAGACTTAATCTGTAGGCCACAACAATTTCTCTGATGCCGCCTATAGGCAATGGGTCCAAATTCAGGTCTTGGTCTTTGCGTATCTTCGTCCTGCGACCGTTGATGAAGACGTCAATCACGGCCACGACTCGATGGATGTCATGGCATTTCACGCGGCCGTATCCACATGGACCGGTGATTTCTGACTCTGATCTCTCGTCCTTGGGTCCCTCATTCTCGTCCTGGCTTTTGGAAGATAAAAAGTCGACATCTTGCACGCGCATGTCGCCACTTAGGTCGGGATTTTGCTCGAGATCAAGACTCTCAGACTTGCCACTTTTGTCGTCGTTGTGGAAGAGAAGCTGGTGTAGGATAACTCCATCATGTACATAGTACTGGAAGATGGTTTTCAAATTGCCATTCGTCCATTCATATCTTGGCCATCTCCAATTGACCCATGTGACGCTATCTGGGTCTGTATCAGGCCAACCGTTCATGAATAAGCCATACGAGTAATTTCCGTAGGATGTCTCTGAGAGGTCATCGAGATCTTTAGCTCGGTCGGAGATGAGATGGGGCTCATGGGTTTTTGTATGGTCGATGGAGAAGACGCCGGAACGACCCTTGCCCAGGAATTGGCTAACTTGCATGATGTCTCCATATCGGGAGACAGTTGCTGTTGTTCCGTTATCACCAAAAGAGGCGTGGTGGGTGCCTAGGCTTTCGCCGGGTGTGGGCCAACTCATGCCCTGGGTTTCAATGTCCAGCTGAGGCTTGCTGTCTGTTTGCTCGAGATTGGGGTCAGTGAAGGTTCCTCAAAAGGCTGGGCATTTAACTTACCGAAGAATGAGTGTTCAGGACTTTCAACCTCCGACTCGGTGGGTTCATGCCCCCAAAGGTCATGTCGTCCTCCTTGGCTTTCCTTCTTCTTGGGGGAATCAGTGTTTGCAGCGGCATCTTGAGCGGTACTCGATGTTTTAGACATTCTGACAAACGTATATATTGTCGAATTTGCGCGAGATTGGGTTCTGATGATGATAATGAATGACGAACTTGGAGTTGTGGTCCCGGTCAGGAGAAATTAGTTACTCCTTAAGTACTCAAGATGTTGCAAAGAAGAAGCTAATGGAAACCCTCGAATTCAATGAACTGCTCAATTTTGCATCTCAGCTCTGCTGAATTCCCTGCTTACTCCATGGTAGCTGAGAAGCCAACGCGGTGTGGCTTGATCGGGTATCACGCATTCAGTAGCTGATCGTCAGCTTTGTATATCATGGGCGATATGTGGAGTCTGCCCAAGCCGAAAGCGGTCTGCAAATGTGACACGTCTGAGGTCCCTGTTTCTTACACATCTTCCAAGTCGTCAGTATTACTTCGTCAGCTTGCCCCTGCTATAGAGATTGGATGCGTCTGGTGACGTTTTCGACCCATATTTAAAGCTTTGTAATCATGCGCAAGGAACACGATGTTATAGGAGTCGCTCGGCAGCATCTTAATCTCCAGGCGCTGGGCTCTTCGTGACACAAGAAGCTCAACAGCTGCGAGGAGCCAAGCCGCCCAAGGGGAGCCACCCATCTCCGATGTGGGTATTTGGCGCAGCGCCTCAATCACACAAAAAAGGAACTAGTCTGCTCGAAAACTTATCGGCCTCGTGTATGCAGAATATCTCCAGCGAAGGGGTTCGGAAAGCAATATTTGTGGGCATTCGGACCCAGCTGAGCTTCTGCCTAGCCTACCAAGCCCTGGGTTTCGGATCTTGCCGCCCCCCCCCCTCCGCTTCACTATCCTGGGTTCATAGGAACACGCAATGTGGGATTTTGAGGCCGAGCTCTCATTTTCGTGTCAGACCGTCACGATAGACTGGTGGAGCTGACCGAAACCGTGGTAGGGGAATTACTCAGACCGTCATCGCCTGGACTCAATTGCCCAAAGCCCCGCTACTATCACCGAGTATGGCGGCTGGAATCCGAGTCTGTAACAGCCACATCACAATTCTTGGCGCGAAACTTCGATCGAAAAGGCTAAATTTCCATTCCGTCGACTGTCTTTAGGTGTTCATCGCTTCTGGCCTCTATTATGATGCCTGCGACTGTTCGAGTATTTCTAACGATGACCTATGCTTTGTGTCACTACTTGAAGGGAGCCGCTGTATGAGAGCAGCGACCTCGAGGAGCGTTAATGAAGAGGAAGCGTACAATTTAAACTAGTGTTCCTGCCACAGTCGCGAGCAACACTGCGTGGGCGGTCGTTACAATTTGGTGATGGCGCCTGGCAAACGAGCCAGTGAGCTTTCCCGAATTGAAGGGACTGGCGTACCCGGAATTTTTCAAAGCCAGAGAGGCTCGTCAGCCTTGACGAATCAATAGGCGGTAAGAGCTTGGAAGTTGCTGGAATTGTCTGAGCTTCAATCGCGTGTTCTATTAAGTGATCATTTTTCTAGGGTCACAAGCAGATCTGTCGTTATCATCATAATAAATTCCACTGGATTTGATGATTCACTACCAGTTTTTGGATTTTTTTGCATGTATTTATGTTGAAGTCCATTGCTGATCATCCAAAAAGCCTAAGTTCTCCCACACAGTATACCACAGCAGAAATTACCACGTCTATTTCTTACTACGGTATTTCATGCCAGTGGAGCCCCAGCATCTAGTTACTTGCAAGTACATGCAAGATATATGATGTGTATGTTTCGATACCTCGTCGATATGGTTATCGCTAGTTACTCAACCTGGGAGAGGCATGTCTACCAGAACATGGCCGCCGACTCGGAACCCCTTACAGGGAGGCCCTGCCGCACCACCTAATACAGACCTCATTCATATGTCTAGACTCTTGACCCAGTGATATTATACATGTTTTCAAAGAAAAACAGACTGGTTAGAACATGGCGTGTTCTGGGACAAGCTGATTCTCAAGTCGGGTAAGTTAAATCTCATACGAGATACACTACCTACCTAGGTAACATCCTAGTTATAGATTTAGCCCACCCCCTAATTTAGCCTACCCTCCTCCTTCCTAATACCACTATTCCTAACCTTAATTACCTACTATAATAATATAGGAACCCATTTTTATTAATATTTTTAATTCCTTTAATTTATTACTTTTTTTTACTACCCTATTAACCTTAATTTATACCTTATAAATTACCTTAATATCTATAAAAACCTTATTTAAGTTAAGTTATACCTTTTTTTTTTTTATCTTCTTAATAGCTTTAACTTAAACTTTTAGTACTTAGTTTTTTTATAAAATTATTATTAATTAATACTCTTTTTTATTATATTTCTTAAAAAGCTTTTTAAATAATAATTATTATATAAAGCTTAAGTATTTTTAATAAATATAATAAGTTACTAAACTATATATCTCTTAAGATTACTTAAAGATCTTAAAAATAAGTTTTAATAGCTAAAAAAGTATTTATAGTATAATTAATTAACTAATAAAGCTTCTTATATATTTAAATTTTAATAATTTCTTCTTTTTTTAATAGTTTTTAAAAATATAGTAATTTAAGAGTATTTTTATTATAAAGACTAGCTATAAGCTAGCTTTTCTTTACTTAGTATATATATTTTACTTTATAAGTACCTTAATTTATACTTTATAATAATAATATAGGAATTATTTTTTTATTATTATTATTAATATATTAAATTACCTTAATTAATATAAGTATTTTTTAAATACTTTCTTTAATAAATAAAAGATAGTTATATTTAAGGGCTATAGTATATAAAAAGTATATACTAATAAAAAAATAATATATATTTAATATAAGAAGTATTTTTATATAAAGTTAATTATTATATATATATAATAACTATTAATTATAAGAAGGTACTAATTAAAAGGGTTTTTAGAAGTTATTTAAGAAATAAATACTTTTTTTAGCTATTTAATAGTAATTCTTTTCTTTATTTACTTTTTCTTTATTACTATAAATTACTAGCTATTATAATCTTTAAGGGTAATTAAAAACTATTATTATTAAATACTTAGCCCCTTAAAAATAATAAAGAGAATAAAAAACTTACTTATAATAAAGATATACTTTAAGAAAAAGGTTTATATTTTTAAATTAAAGTCTTTTTAAAGAAAAGAATTATTATTTAAATACTTAATTATAAGAGTATTCTTAAAGTAACCTTTTATTAACCTATTTTTATTAGCATTTTAATAATTATTTAATTTAATTTCCTTTATAATAAGTAACTTAAAAAGAGTAAATTAAGTCTTAATATTTTTTTTTATAAATACCCTTAAATAAATAGCTTTAACTTATTAATTCTTATAGCTTTAAAGTATAAAGTAATAAATAAAGAAAGCCTTTAGCTAATATTTTTTTAAGAAAGTATAGTTTTTATTTAAGTAGGCTATATAAGTTACTAAAGCTTTTATTTTAAAGTAAGTTAATACTAGCTTTAAGGTAGCTTAGTTAATTAAAAATATAGCTAATTAGTCTTTTTAATAATTAAAAAAAAGCCTTTAAGTATTAATAGTATTATAATAATTAATTATACTTAAAAGATATCTTTAAAGTATAGTATAGAAAATATACTAAGTTTAAAAAGCCTTTTATTTTCTTATACTATCTTTAATAATAATAATAGTATTATATATATTAGCTTCTAAATAGGTCTTTATAATAATAAGGATAATGCTTAAAAGAAGTTTAGTAATTAAAAAAAATTCCCTTATAAAGATATTAAGGAGTATTTATATAGTAGGTCCTAATGCATATATATATATATATAGGTATAAAGTAGGCTGAATTAGGGGGTGGGCTAAATCTGCAACCAGGATATTAGATAATGTGTGAGAACCTTAATTTGTACATTCTATTGTGGGCAAATCAGCCTTAGTATATACTTCTGTGGGTTATACTGGCATGAGATGCTAATTCACGGGATGTTCTCCTAATGAGTTCCAATAGGATGGCTTATGCAGACTAGTTACCTAAAAGTGCAGCGTATTAGCTCAAGATTGGAGTGCACCGAGAGCCGATCCGTTCTCTGGTCAGTGCTGGAGTTCCATCAGCATCTCGCTGGTAGAAAACTTTGCAGAGTCTTTGCACGTGGATGCATACAAATCATTGCTGATCTATGAAGAAGTCTATGTCTACCAAAAGAGCTCACCACGATTTGTCACTCATCCCCACTTCTGGTTCTTGTCGCCGTATTTCATCTCAGGCGAGCTCACCTTCGGCACCTCAACCAAATTCTTCTCCACCTTGGTCTGGAACTGCAATCCCTTCAACAGCCCATAGACAACCTTCAGCGTCGGCGTCGGCACGCCCAGCTCCTCCGCCTCCCGCAGCGGCTCCCCGACGATGTTCTCAAACTCGGTAAAATTTCCCTTATTGATGTCCTGAGCCATGCTCGGCAGGAAGAAGCTGTTGTACAGGTCCACCGTGATGATCTTCTCCACCTGTTCCAGCGGTAGTATGACCCCCTTCGCCGCGGCTATGGAAACGATTTCCAACATGAGGGGGCGAACTAGGTCGTCGATTACGTGCTCGCTGAACCGCATGTGTGACACGTCCATGCGTAGGATAGTCGCCACCGTGTTGAAGCTCGCGTTGTATAGGAGCTTCCTCCACCGGCTGAACTGCACGTCGCTGTCGTAGGTGCATTTCACTTCCGGGCAGGCGTCGTACATCTGCACGAATGTCCGGGCTGCGGCTTCAGATACCTCGCCGTCTAAGTTCGGGTTGTCGAACGGACCGATATAAGAGATGTCGAAGTTGTCGTGCTTGATGGTACCTGGAGGCTTTTCAGATGCCCCGATGACTGTTATGCCGGAGAGAACGGGGTTGGTTGGGAAGGCCTTGATGAAGGGGCGTTCGATGTTGAGGCCGTTCTGCAAGAGGACGATGTTGGTTAGTCCAGGGGTGACGGCTGGTGCAATGACTTTCGTCATGGCGGGCGGGATGTCGGCGATGTTTTTGGTGGTTATGACTACGTAGTTGAAGTGCAGGTCCTCCTCAGTGATGTTCGGGACGGTGTTTCGGACTGCTCATTTGTTCAGTTGGGGCTGCAGGGCATTTACGAAGGAAGATACGGGCTTGACTCACTGGAACTTGGCTTCCACTCCTCGACGTTTCCATGCTGAATCGAGTTGATTGTGAAGCCCTTTTCGTCGACAGTCTTGTAATTGGATCTCAAAACTGCTGTCACACTGGCCCTGCCTCCCTTCTCAAGCGCGTATGCTGCCATGGTGCCGACTCCACCTGAGCCAACTAGGAGAACATTCGCTTTCGTATCCGGAACTGATCCCATCTTGATTGGTTTCGCTGAGTTTGATTGGGGTCTAGAGTACGGTCTGAACGTGGCGGGGTTGATGTTCCTGCAGCAAGGAGTTGGGGACCAAAGTCCTCCCAAGGGAGAGGACGTTTTTATCCTGCCACAGCGCCATGATGCATGAATCGAGGTGAGCAATGATGCCATGATATGCTTCCCAAAGTGAGCAACCAGGAGCCGTGACGATCCCCTGAGCAAGGTTTTATGGATGGACGGTGAGCCTCTCTGACCGACTTGATGTGCCAGGACCAGCCACGTCACGGGAAGCGGTTGTAGAGGGCCTGATCCCGGGCGGCTGTGCCTGACTTTGAAAGTTAAGATTCACCGCGCGAGGCGTTTCTGCCCAAACGGAAGACAAGCACAAGGGTCCAGGAAGTGAGAGAGTGATATGCAATGCCCAGAGCGAGCACAAGGGCTTCGGCCGGTGGGTCGCGGTTGGAGAAAGCTGTCGGAGCTTGCAGCCGCCCTGCGACCTCGGAACCAGGGGATGGAGACATCGATGGCCAATCACAGAGTCGTTACTGATAAGGGCTACATAAAAGACGATTGGTCCGTCTGGCGTGAGCACAATTACATCTCATCCAGCCCCGGGGAGTTTGGGATCATGCCAACATAGTGGAGAATTTGAGGATGCTCGTCGTAGCATTGATGTTCGCAAGTCAGATGCAGTTCCGCAGGCTATCCTTTAGAACTCCGCAGGAGTGCCACGGACCAAGTCGCTTCTCTGTTGTTGCCGACGTCTGTTGTCTACTGTATGTCTTCCAGCTTCCGAGCGAGCTCACGGGTTGTGTGCTGAGTAAGTCGAAGTCCACTGGCCCCGACGTGCTTGCTACCTTGGTTGCCAGTTTGACAAAGTACATCAACAGAAGGACTTGATCGTTCACAAAGCGAATCAAAAGTGATCACAGGGTGACGAGTACTTGTTTAATTCACTGGGTGTATCAAACCAAAGACTGACTGGTGCAAATGCAACAGTACCAGCAAAGTCGGAAACCTAGCTGGACAGTACTATCCAGATATTTAGACCTTCCTCCTGATCACGACTCTATGGCAAATCTACCAGACTTTGTTGACCTGCTGAATGCCTTGGAACTGCCTTGACTGGAACTTAAGGCTTCTTCTCATAGACATCAATCAGCCTAACAATCTCTTCGCCGACTGCTTTCTTCACGATTGCCCGCTGAGACGGGGTGAACCGGCCAGCACCTCGAAACTCACGGTGCACCCGGCGGTTATGCTGCTCAGACGTCTCCCCATCTTCAATCTCCCTTGGGATTCGGAGAATATCCATGAGTTTGTCAACACCTTTGTCGTGCACTACCTGGGTCACCCAAGGGTGCATGCAAGAGTAGATGTCGAAGCCCAAATTGACGCTTGCCTGCTTAAGCTCCTCGTCGTTTGCAAAGGGTCCCTGTCGGAGATCGGCCCTGGCCCCCTTGACTCTGTTCTTGTGGATGTAGACCATGTCGACATCAAGGGACTCCAAGTTCTTCACCTTATCAGCAAGAACTTTGCAGACGATGGGCATCCAATTGACGCCGATGCAGTAGTCCAGCGACCAGACCTTGATGTTTCGGACAAGATCGAGTCTCGCATCAGAGAGCAGGAAGCTCTGCAGGTGTAGAAGAGAATGGAAGGCGAATTGCTGGTTCCACAGGACTCGAACGGTCTGCATGTAGACAGCCTGGCAGGTTCGCATGATATTGATATTGCGAAAGCTGGAGGACTTGATGACCCCCTTCTCTCGAACCTCGGGACGGGCGCTTCCGGCAGGATAGTGGCGTATCATGGAGAAACCTTCGTTGTATCCCATTGTTGCCAACTTGCGAATCGCGTCCTTTGGGTGGCACATGCAGAGCTTGAAAATCATGTTTCGGATTTCCGGAGCAATTGTTCTTTCCAGCTATCAGTATCATACTACAAAGATTTCAAAGGAATCACAATGTGGTGGGGTTCTTTTAGCTTACAGGAGGAGGCTCGTCTGCTCAGCCTGGGGATACTCGAAGGTCTGTTGAGAGGCATCGTCATCCTAAATGAACAAAATTAGGCGCGCGCTCGTCTATAGGGAGCAGTACCAGGTGTCGTGAGTGGCTGGACTCACGTTCATGTTCTCATCGCTGTTGACTTGGCCGTTCTTGTAAGTGGCCGCGTTCATGGCCATCTCAGGCTGGCCAGGCCCAACGAGGGTGTCCTCGGTGGTCACGATGATTTCGCCGTTGTTGGTAACAACGTAGTCGATGAAGTGGCCATTGCTGGTGCCAACATAGTCGATAAACTGAGCATTGTCGGCAGCGGCAGTGTACTCATCGAACTGGCCATTGTCGGCATCAGCGTAGTCGGCGTCAGCCATCATTGCGCAAGGGAGAAGGTTGCACGAAAGCCTCACAAAGGTTGCACCGCGGTGGTGGGTGATGGCAATGTTTTGTTTCCCCAATCGCGACGAGACAAGGCTCGATATGGCTGGACAAGGCTGCCGCCTATAAGCGTCCTGGAAGAATGTGGGTCCACTCGACGACGACGCGCTCGGACCTGAAAACCCCGCCGGAGCCCGGCTCCGATGCTCCGGTAGTTCTTCCAGAGGGATGGAGGGGAGGGCGACGAGGGGCGACGAGGGCAGTCAACCCAAGCCAGCGGCGCACAGAAGGGGAAATTCAGAAAAATAGCCCAGGTCGTCTGATGTACGCGCGGACGGGGCACACAGCTCGTCAATGCCGGGACCTCTTCTTGAGCGAAGCATGTCGCGAAGATGATATGGCTCACCAGTAGCTTATAGCTCACGGCGAGGTCCCTCAGGACGAGGAAAGGATCAGGACTGGGGAAGCTATGGCCTCACAAAGCATGTGTGTCATCATAAGGTTGTGCACATTCCGATAAGCTGTATTAATAGATTCAGGAGTCCAGTCGTGCCATTCCAACAATCATGTACAAGAGCCACAATGGGGTGGTTCATTACAGTGAGTGGCAAGGGTATCAAGACACATCGTGGATGAAGCCATCTACCTGACTGGCTGATGATCCCCATTGTGAGGAAGTCTTTTTGTGCTGCTGAACGGAATCAGACCCCCGGAATATAATTATTCTCGGGCCTGTGCTTTGAACGAGAAGATCTCCAATTCTCAGATTATGACAGCTTGTTCCTTCTCAGTGCTCTCGAGTTTTGCGCCTCTTGGAGGGGAACAAATACGAGCTCGTTGGAGTACTGTTAGCCACAAATATAGAAATCAGATATTCGCACCCGCAAAACTAGATAGTACACCCACGCATTACTTAGTTGCCCACAGCTAATTCATATACCCAAAACACACACTTGCACCTACCCAGACCTAGTACACCCAGACCTAGCACACCCACATACCCAGACATAACACACCCAGACTTAACACACCCAGACCCAATACCTCTAGACTTAATACCCCTAGACCTAAACTTAGAAAACCTAGATAGGTATATATATTGACTAAGTGTTTGTAGTGTGTGTGTGTGTGTATGTGTGTATGCGTGCGTGTGTGAAAATTGTAATAACAAGCAAGCTATGTACGGGTGTACCATCCGTTTTTGCGGGTGCGAATATCTGATTTCCAAATATAGATACCAGGCGACCAACTTTCGTACTAGATCTATGAGTCCAAGACTTTGTTAAAATATATTCTTTAGAGTAACGTCTCCAGCAATGACTCCTACACTCACCACAGTGCCCAGACTTCTCCAGACAGCCACTCACACAGTCGTGTATCCTTTCGAGAGGCAGAGGACATCCATTTTAGCAACGACACATTCGGTTTATCAGACAACATCTGATATCAAATTTGCGGGACTAAGAATGAACCGTCGAACGAAAGTCTCTCCCAGCCAAAGTTATCACCACGATGAGATTTTGAAGTAGATGCCATGTCTGCCTACCCACACTACGTTTCCCATACCTACAGCAACACTCATCCCAGCACAATCATTGGAATAATAATGACAAGTCCAGCAAGCCTCATGCTAAGAAGTCTAAACATTGAGAACGACACAGTCACCTGGTCCGCAACAAATCACTCCTCATTCTGCTGCCACCATCCGCCAAGACCCTCCTTACATCGTCAGAAGGCAGCCAACGCAGACGCCAACGCCGAACATACCCTACCACTTATCTCTGTGAGTCGACTTCAAGCCAATACGGGCGTACGCGACCGCGAGACAGACGGCACAGACAACATGTGCGGGCACCCCGTCTTACGCGACCAGCCCTCACCACAACACTACCTAGGTACCTATGGAACGCCCATGCGGGGCAGCACACA